>MDJU01000432.1:0-27432 GCA_001721665.1 Trichoderma pleuroti
TGCTGGTGGTTTGTTCGGTTCTGCGAACAACACCACCCCAACCACCGGTAGTTCTTTGTTTAGCGGGTATGTTTCTTCTTCTGGTGACTTGTTTGATAAACCTAGTAGCCCTTTCTCTGGTGGTTTGTTTGGTAGACCTACGAATCCTTCCCCTTCTGGTGCTTTGTTCGGTTCTGAGAACAGTTCTGTTCTGGCGACTGGTGGTTCTTTGTTTAGAAGTTCCGCTTCCGCTTCTTCTGCTTCTTCTGCTACTTCTTCTGGTGGCTTGTTTGATGGTTCCACTGTCCCATCCCATTCCCCCTCTGGTGGTTTGTTCAGCTCTGCAACTAATACTACCTCAACCACTGGCAGTTCTTTATTTGGCAGTCCTGCTTCTACTTCCTCTTCTGGTGGCATGTTTGGTAGACCTGCTAACGGTTCTATTCCTAGTGGTTTGTCATTTGGCACGCACCAACCAATGGGTGGAGGTGGTCTCTTCGGATCAAGTTCAGCTGATAAAGGCCTCAGCGGCGAAAATGATGTGCTGGCAACACTGTCTGCTTTGCAAACTTTTTCTGGCAATTGGCAATGGAACACCAGTCTCGAAGGTGTTCTAGGAATCACACCTCTGACTGCTACTGCCAAGATCCAGCTGCCTAGCCAGTACACCTGGCATATGGAGGTGTTGGCAACGCTTTGTGCAGTGGTGTTCCTGAAGAAGAAACTGGCGTCTGAAAAGGACTCTTGGGAGCTGCTTGTGCAAAAGGCAGAGGATTGGCTGAGGGCCCAAACAGGGGAAGACGTGGTAGAGTTGGAGAAGCAGGTGGAGGAAAAGTTATGGCCGAACTAGGTGGTATATTTCTAGTATCAGCTACTATTTCTATCTGCTTCTAGTATCGGCTACTATTTCTATCTGCTTCTAGTATCTGATACTGTTGCTATATTTCTCCATAGGTACGGTAGTTTATGGTCTCATTATTCATCACTTATGTACTCAGTTCAAAATTTGTGACATGATGCTGGATAGTAGAGTTGAGGCGCTGGCTAGCATTTCCCTATTTAAATATCCTAAGATCACTGTCTCTAATTTACACCCTGTGCTGCATAATTGACTCACTATGCTGGAAAATAACTTCCCAAGAAGAGATGAATTCCAAGGGTGTGAGACTGGAGTGAAAAAGAGCTATAAGATCATTCAAGTGCTTGTACATCATCGTAACATGGAGCCCTCATCTATGGGTAGGCACATTCCCCCCTGCCTTTTGTATAGCAAGCTCCCCCAACCTGGCAAGCTCCATTGAAAAGGCATCCAGAAGTTTCAGATGCGTCAATTCAGCAAGCGTGAGCTTTCGTATGGGGATGCTTCTGAAGAGCGTAGGGGCGCTCTTGAGGATTTCTAAATCTCCGGGGGCGGTTTCGTCGAGAGGGCTCGAGAGGATATTGGAAAACAGGGCGAGGATAGCGCTGATGGGGTAATAGATGATGACCCTGCACAGAGCATAGTGTCAGTAGGTGTTTCGCTTCATCATGCAATATTAATCAAGATAGAATAGGGTGTGATCGAGCATACCAGAAACAATCGTCTGTTATGACGTGGAGAGCTACGCGCAAGTAGACCAACGTCGATCTACTGGCATCAAGGGAAAGATTGAAACTAGATCGTACGCCCTCGTGATAGTTGCCTGGTGACTGAGCCATACACCTTCCGCTCGCTCGATGAACAATTGCGACAAAGTGATAGTATGCCAAGCGAACCATGGAGGACTGCATGCTGACATCTGCGCTCACAGGGGTCGTCTTTCCAAATGTGAGCGTCGGGCGGAAATCGGGTGGAAGAGACAGACGCCACTGCTCAAGGGATTCATCGAGGACACGGATACTTTCGAGAAGCTCAGATTGTGACTTGCGGTGTGCCATGGGCGAATACAGAGCGTCGTAGGCTTGGGACTTGAGTTGAGAGAGGAGCAGTTCCCAGGGATACATGGGGACGGTTCGGCTACCAAGATCAGGGATGGTATGGCTCTGGATGTGGCGGTTTTGCATTGCGGAGTAGTCAGGGGGTAGTGTAAGATCACAATGGATGTCTGACAGACACGACGGCTGACCAGTGCGCATGCAGAGGTCCTTGTCAAGGGAGTAGCAGGTCCAGAAGAGGTCGCGGAGATGGTGCGTTCGATCGTTCTTGTCGTAGACTTGCGAGGTCGGTGGTGAAGATGGTTGATTTGAGGATGATGGCGAGGAAAAGTATGATTTGGCAACATCTTGAGGGTTTGCGTGGGCCTTGAGGGCAAAGATGAACCGTGTAGCGATCGATAGGAAGAGGCCCATGGACTGGAGGTCGCCCAGGAAGTAATAAACAATGGCCTGATGTGGATAATCAAGTGTTAGACAGAATGCACCATAGTTTGTCACAATTTGGATGGGTAGAGACGTCAAGCACTGCTTGAAGTAATGGGAGAAAAGAAGTATTTCAAAGAAAATCAAGTTACTGGAAAAGGGCCGGAGCATAAACGTACTAATGTGACGAGGGTTTGAAGACCATCCCCTGTCATCTCTTGCGTAACCTGGGGTATTAACGATCTAGCTGCTGCTAAATACGATTCACAGGACATTGTCGCAGCAGAATCATCATCAATATGCAGAATAGAAGCGACTGCCAGAAACGAGTAGACACACGCTCTAGCAGCAACGACAGAAGGAGAATCAGGCGAGGAATATGCCAAGTCGAGAGTTTTGGCAAAGAGACCTTGACTTAGGACGGGAAAGACAAGGTACACAATCGAAGAGCAATAGGCCGCGGCATATCTCTCCAAAGTCGATCGTTGAGGGAGCTCACAAGGCTGAGCGCTGGCAGCTATTGTATCCGAGTCTAGATACAGACGGCGTGGACTGTGCCATTGGCGACCAAATGAGCAGAGGGTTCGAGGCGTCATACGACTTCCAGTGCGTGATTCGATCCATGCTTGTCCTTTCTCTGAGAAGAGCGGGATGCCAGTAAACGAGGTGGCGTTGCGGAGGTCGGACTGAGACGAGGTCAGGTATTCAAACTGAGTATCTGCGGGGAAAAGTTAGACAAAGATGTGAACAGATGGCGGGAAACAATAGACATGTATAGGTGAACACAGAGAGAAGGTTGTACACAAAGAACAAGGCGCTTAGGCTGTAAGATACTCGTTACGAACAAGTACAGCATCCAAAGGGTAACAAAACACAAGTACAAACAAGGTTAGAAGAGAATGAAGAGAAGGGAGGTGTGGCAACGCTATATAATATGCCAATATGGTAGCAGGAACGGCAAGGTGCAAAATGCCGAGATTGGCGAGCAAGGCTTTGCCTCTTTAATCAAGAGGATCAGGAGACTTACCATCATCGTGCTGGGATAACCGTTGGGCTAGGATGGCCTCCATTCTGGTAATGGAATCCGGCGTTTGGGCTGTCTTGTGATTTGGGCTTCTCAAGGCGGGTTAGCAGCTAGCATGATGCCAAGGAACCGTCGATCCGCATGGCCGTACGTGGCACGAGCTGGGGATGAGGCTACGAATGAGGGATGGCCTTACCTCTTCTTCTTGGTATTTGCCACCAATCGGCGGTAGGTGCAGGCTAGGTCATGGTGTTTACACCAATTGCATTGTGGAACGTCGGCATCGCATTGGATCTATCATGCCGGTCTGTCAGTTGGTTCCTGGCCCGAGGCTTGTCTTGTTCGAAGCAATCTTGCATCTCTATTGGCCCACCGAGACGGGAAGTAAAGTCGACAGACACACTTGACGTGTAAAGTCTTGTCTCTCCTGTCCAAGATCCACTGGCTCTGGTGGGAACGCACCTTTCTCCTGGAGCACGAATCGCACGCCTTTGCACGCCGTCCCCTGTTTGATTTGCGAGGCGCCCTAGCATCCATGGCGTGTTGACTGGGGCCAAACAAGGCTCCTTTCCCGATCGAATGGGCAACCAGGCAATGATCTAAATCAACTCAGAGTTGCGAATTTGACTGCGGGCGCAGAAGACAGGAGAGCTGGGAACAAATGATGGCTCTCCGAATCGTCGAAATTTGGGGATTTGACCGCTGAGTCAGCGGATTTCGGAATCAGCCCCTGCAGCTCACGATATGTCGGGCAGGGATTTGGTGGCTGACATCCTTGTTGGCGTAGTTTGAGAGAAACAATTGCATCGCGTCCGAAGCGAACCTAAGACGAGTTAATAACGCTGGTGGGATGGAGAGAGAGGAGAGAGTACACGCACATGCAATGCCAGAGCCACGATTCGTGAGAAAGATGGAAGAAAGGTAAAGGAAAAATAGATTGAAAGACAGAAGAGCAGAGAAATGGTAAAAGGTGAGATTGCCAAGGCTGTACTCACTTATGCATTTACTGCCAGTTATTGTAGTAAGGGAAGTACGGAGTACATCTTCCATGTGTGTCCGCTTACTTTGCTTCCCCACGGCTAAACCACAACTGGAGATCTCTCAACCATTTTTGACTAGGGACAACGCCACACGAGAAGCCTCAGATTAGCGAGTCCAGTCACAATTATATCCAGTGTCACATCTTCCATCTCCCATGTTCTTTTTTGCGATACCACCCAGCTATCCTGGCCTGGATGCCATCGTGTGACACATCCAAAGCTTCCATCAACCGCAGGGAAGATGCACTACCGGACCGGAGAAGGGTAAGTTGTCATGTCTATTCATCCTTGCTAAATTGGCTAACCAATGTTACTAGAACCACAAGTGACTTTAAACAACTCGACATCCGGCTCCTCGGAGATACAGCTCTGTACTCTACCCATGATGCTCGTCAAGTCAAGTCGACACACACTGGTGCTTAATGAACCCACCGAGAAGCACCCTTGCCTGATTCAATCTTGGCTATCAATTCCTCCTTGTTCTCGAGGACAAACTCGTCCCACGTCTTCAACGATAGACCGGGAATCTACACGCATTTGTCGTTAGAGTTGTACGGAGATTACCGATGGTCAAGTAAGTGCCAATAACTCACCTCGTGCGCCTGAATGTAATCATGGCTTGCATAAACCTGCCCGAAATACTCGAAAATCAAAAGCTGCTCTGTAAAGTCCAGAGCCGACTCGGGCGACATGCCAGCACTCTCCAGCCGTCTCTGAAACTGCTCTGGGGTTGATTTCCGGTACTCAAAGGGGGTTCCAATTTCTGACCATTTCTTGTTAGCTCCACGATCCGTCTACCAACATCTACCAACAACCCACGAAACGTACCCTTTGCCAAAGTGACAAGCTTTTCGCCCTCCGATACCCCCTGGGCATAAAACGCGATGGACTTTTCGAAATAGGTCTTTGGGCTCCCCACGACAGTACGGACGAGCCTACCCGTGTCGGTGATGGCTACGTTTGGCAAAAGTGTGCCGGGGCCGAGTGGAAACTCGCGCACAAGCGTTCCGGAAATCTTGATACGAGAATCGTTTAGCTCCTATCTCTATTTAGTTTTGACGCGAATGGAAGCTCACCTTTTGTGGCAAATACCCTCGAGGGTCAGTCAAGCAGTTCTCAAAGTAGTTGGGGAACAAAATCGTCGTCGTCTTCTTCCACAGCTCGGGCTTCTGTTCCTTGATGTACTCTGTCACGTCCGCCTTGCTCTTCCAATGGTGGACATGGTAGAATCTTCCCTGAGAAATCTCCATCGGATCAGGCAGAGCGCTCCAGACAAAGTGCTCCAGTGTCGGAATCTTGGCAGCAGCATCGGCCAAAGCCTTGCCCTGGGCAATCTCGATGACTTTGGACCTCGAAGCCCAGAAATCAGTCAGGGCAAAGATGATGCTTGCTCCGGCAAAGATCTTTTCCAGTGCCTTGGGGCCGTCGTTGAGGTCTGCAGCTTGAACATCCACCCCCTTTACAGAGAGTTGCAAAGCAGCAGGCTTGGAGACATCGCGCGTGAGACCCTTGATACGATACTCGTTGGGATACTTGAGAAATTCTTCAACGACAGATCCTCCCTAACCCAGTCTCAGGTTAGATGCCAGATGGATCTGTCCGGACGGGAGATTGAGATACAAACCTGTAAGCCAGTAGCACCGACGACAACGACTGTTTTAGGAGACATTTTGAGTTAATGTTTGTTGCTTTGGCTGGAAGAAGTTTCTCACTGCTGATGTGTTTCCAGATATTTTCCTCGGGATGGAACTTGGGAGATCATCCTTATATACTCCATCACCAGCCCCGGTCAACACGATCCAATTGCGCAATTTCGACCAAATAAGCGGAAGACGTACGACTTTACTTCACCGACAGATTGAGATTCGAGTCAGGATTCTGTTGAGGATTTCCGACATCCTGTCAACCCTTGCCTCGCGCTGTATATCGAGACACGGGGATATGCCTCAACGCTCTGCAATGTGACCCCTGACGTCGCATCGAAATGCCGTAGCGCCGGCTGCAGATCTTCCAAGCCGGCATCAACGCCAACGGCGGCTATCGGCTGCACCCATTCTCCACTTTGCAGACCATGACGTTGCTCATCCATGGCCAGACTTCACTTGTCTGACACGGATATTGCCGTTGAGGCTATGTGTCTCCCTGATCTGATGCTCGGCCTCGGACCTTTGGTGTTGTGCGAGCCTTCGTTTTTGGGATTGCCGTTTCCACACAGACTCCTTTGTACCCATCTCAGATTTCGCATCAGCACATTTGTGGACTCTGATTGCTAATGTGCAGTTTATTTAGGTAATATTGAAGACTATCGTTCCACGACAAGTTCTCCCCATCCGGTGATTCAGTACAGGGCCCGGCTCGTCAAACGAATTTCCCGATTACCAAGGAATCTCCCCACCGTCCAAGTCCAAGAATCGGCCCGTGGTCTCTTTGGATGCCGCGTCAATCAGTTTCATAACACCAGTCGTGCTATCTTCCACCGTCACAGGCGCCTTTTCGATCCCATGAGCCTTGGCCCCACGGTTACCCATGTCCGTCTGTACAAATCTAATAGCATTTTAGAAATCAGATCCTGTCACTACCAATGTTCGAATCATCTTACCCAGGACTGATGGAAAGAGCAATCACATTGCTGTGCTCAATGCTAATCATCTTCATCAAAAAGTTGCCAGCCATCTTGGATATACCATATTCCGTCGTGACGGACCATGTGTTGAGCTGGCTGATGCTGGCCACGATTGAAGATATGTATACCAGCTTGGGCTTCTCCGAGACATCCAAGAGCGGAATCGTGGCCTTGAACAGCCGAAGTAGGCCTACGGTGTTGACCTCAAAGTGCTTCAACATCTCGTCCTCGAATATCTTTGCCACGGGGCCAAAGGTATCGCAAATACCGGCATTGGCAATGACCAGATCCAACGATTTTATGCCGTATTCGGCTTTGAGAAGAGCAGCTCCCTCTGTCATACTCGAGGCAACATTCAAGTCAAATGGGAGTATAATCACCCTGGAACCTTGCCCGCAAGGCAGGGAGTAAAGTCTCTCTTCATATTGAGTTGTGGCCTGTCGAACAGTAGCAATCACCGTGGTGTTGGGCCGGAGGAGATATTTGGCTGCCAGAGATGCCCCAATACCTGATGTAGCATCGTTTAGCACTCTCTGCTTTACGCAAGAAGAAGATGTCCGTACACACCTCTGCTAGCACCAGTGATGAGAACGGTAGTTTGAGACATTTGTGAATGAGATTTTCAACATCTATCAGTGGTATCGCACTTCACGGCAAAAGGTAGACAACCGCCCTGCTCATTAAATGCTTTTTCATGCCGTTTATCACATTTTCCGAGACAACCTCATCTCCATATCCAAAACCTCACCCATGTGCATTTTAATTTGCGATTACTAAGCGCCATGGTTGCTCGGTGTCGATGTTTGCGCATCGGTTTCATTGCAACATTCGGAACTCTTCAAGTTCCGAGCCTAGATGTCGGAGTCTGCTTGTTTCCTGGCTTTGGCTTCAGTAGAATCATGCCAAGGAGTAAGCCTTAAGACCGAGGTCTGGTACGTTTCTCGCCTCCGTTCCGGCCAAAAATAGATGACGGCGAGCTTCTCATATGATGACCAGATAATCGAAACGGCGAGAATCCCAACCAGCTTTGACGGGGTGTGCGAGATTCCAGCCGATGTGTCCGTCTACAGGATTGAAAATATTATGAGTACCTAGTAGTTTTGGGTAGTCTTGTCTACTTGGTGGGGGAGCTGATTTTTCCGTCATATGGATGTGTCCAGAGTAGTTGCACCGGCTGCATCATCTGTACCTAAGACAAGACTCTCGAGACTAGATGAATAGATATAGAGGGGGAAATGTTGGCATTTTAGCACAGCACATGATGGAAATGATGCTGAGAGGCATATCAAGCATCGCCAAGTTGAGTTCTGAGAAATTCCTCTCAGGGCGGCTCACTGTAGCTGGTGGGTTGACAAACACAGATGAACATCATGTGGAAGCGCCAACGGTGATGATGCTATCGCTGAAAACACGAGAGCCGTTTTGCAAAATCAATTCATCATTCAAAAAAGATGACATTTCTAACGAGCCACAATCCCATTTGACAAAATATGTCGGATCCCAATGTCCGTCCCTTCCTCGAAGCCCTCCCCCCAGCTCCTCCACTATTCCCTTTTCTTCCTGCTGTCACCCCTTTTCATGCTTCTGATTGTAGAACTAGCCAGGCGAGAGGACGTGGCCCCGCTGCATTGTTGCTGAGAAATATGCCCACTCATCAGAGCCGTCAGCGCCAGTCCAAGTACATGAAAAGAGGCCATGACTACAAAAATTTGCATCACCGCCAAAGTACCCGGTGGCCAACGCAGTCGTAGTGCTGCCTGATTTGCCAACCTTCCAAGACCTTGACTGTTTTGTCGAAACTGGAGTTGAATGCCAAACTAAGGACGCTGTCGTAGCCAGAGCTTGGTCAGGTGTGCTGAAAAGGGACAGCAACCATGAAGGTATCTGTACAAGCCAAATAACAGAGGACTAGATGTAATTAGTACAAATAGGGACTCTCTGCTAGACCAGTCTAGTAGGGAAGCAAGCTGATTGGACATACATTTCAACAAGGTGAGAGGACGTGGCCTTGGTTAGGCGAGGATGTTGGTATTCTTCTCGTCAAAGACAAGGGAGGATGAGGCTGAAGACGTGGATGAAGACTTGGATGAAGACGTGGATGGAGACGTGGATGAAGACTCATCTGCGTGGCTTTGCAGAGGTCGTGGACGAGGACGAGGACGAGGACGAGAATGAGGTCAAACGACCGCATGGCAGCAATATCCTCTTCGGAATTAATCTGCGAATATGTGGCCAGAGCGACATGGTCTTGCTCAACCATGTAGCCAATCTCTAGCACCCCAGCCAGCGCCGTGGTCAAACAACTGCCAGCCGGCCGGGGTCCTCTAGTAGCACCCCAGCCGGCGCGATCGTCAAACAAATGCCAGCCGGCCAGTCTTGCTTGCAGAAAGACTGGTTCTGTTGACATGTTAGCATAGGTACTTCCAAACGCACAATACACCTACGTGGCACTGACCTCCGTTCATTGACAAAGAGTCCGGGCTTATATGGTATTTGAGGACTGTGTCGTCGCAGTCTTGTGTTGATTGACCATCGGTATTTTCAAGGCCAGCCGGCCGGGGTCCTCTAGTAGCACCCCAGCCGGCCGTCCCCCGGCGCTCCGTCGTCCCAGGAATCTCGACAGCAAAGTGACCTCAGCATCAATATGCCTCCTGTCCCTTCGGTGCGTCATCAATCCCCGTGCTTCCAGAGTAGCGTGCAAGGAGCCTTGGCCTCGACTTTCCCAATGTTTCGGACCTCTGGTGGGAAGGACGGCACATGGGGGATGGAAGAGGCTTTCTGGCTTGGTCAGCATCGTGAATACGTTTCGAATGGATGATGGAAGTCTTGGAGAAGGAAAATCGGCTGACTGGGCGATCCTTATGAGGGAAAAGGCGGCTCATGAGAGGTGCGCCGTAACGGAGCAAGTGTAGAATAGCCCAAACGTTGAAAGAGAGGAGAGAGGACAGAGGACAGAGGACAGAGGACAGAGGAGTGAATGGACTTGAGCGAGGATGGAAAGGCCGAGTGAAAAGCGCAAGCTGCTCTGAGGCTGTTTTACCTTTGCAAACGTGTCCTGCTCCCCGAGCAGAGAGACACGACAGAGATCTCAGCAGCGTAGTGGGCCTCGGCGTCGACACGCCTCCTGCAACACTAGGCGCCTTGCTGCATCAACTTGGATGTTGCCAACAGATCTATGGAGAGGGTCAGCGAATCTTGGAACGACACAAACGCGAGAGTTGATACCAGGGCCGGGACGTACTTTTCAGTTGAGGCGACTCAAGATCCAGCGCAGGGCATGCTTTGGAGGGAAAACACGAAAAGGTGTTGTAGAAGCAGCACTGTTGATACCACTTGATTGAAGAGAGAAAGTCAGTGGATGTACTGATGCAGAGACGTAGGGTTTTTAGGGGGAAATGACATACTGTTCAAATGAACCGGTTCAGGGAGCAGCACAAGGTGAAGTCTGGATGTAGACTTGTCTGGAATGCGTGCTGGAGCAGCTCTGACATTGCCATTTGGCAGAGATGAAAGAGTCACTGGGAGGTGTGCAGATGCAGACTGAATGAATGCAGAGGCTGATGGCGGCGTGATGCCATGTTGATGGTGATGTGTCTAAAGAGTTGGCAGAGATGCACGAGGAGAGGAAATCAAAGAGAAGTCTGAAGCCTTGGTGGGTGAAAACTGTGAGAGATGCAGAACGAAGAGAAGAGAGGAGATGGGAGGAGAAGGGAAAGAGGAGAGGAGAGGAGAAGATGGGGGAGTGGGCTGTTTGTTTACGAGTACGAGCAGCCTCCATGGGACCCACGCACCTCGCCTCGATGCCGCCAATCAGAGCACAGAACACCCGAGAGTGGCTCGAGGGAAGCAGCTCTTTCTTCCTGAACGAGGTGCTTGTTACGTATTCTCAATGATTGGAGAAGGTGAAAGACGTATGGCATTACGTGGCCTTCGCTTAGTGAATCAGGTGGCAACTATTGCTCAGAACCAGGGGGAAGGCAGGCTCAGACCTATTGATCCCTATTCAAGAGGCCACATCTCCCCCATTCATAAGACAACCTCCTTCATTCATAAGACGACCTCTCCTATCCTATCCATGAGACGACCTCCCCAATTCATAAGACGACCTCCCCCATCCATGAGACCACCTCCTCCATTCATAAGACCACCTCCCCCAACAACACACTGAATCTCTCCTGTGTACGCGGCTACCACGTAAACGACCAACAGAATGGGACGGGTCAACAGTTCATCTTGCATCTCAACAGGGGTTGTTCTTCTTTTTCGTTGGAAGGGGAGGTGAGGGGGCTTTGGGGTTGTGGTCATGGACAGGGACGGGCATCGTGATGGAGGACTGTGTCGAAAGAGGGAGGGGAGTGTTGGAAGACAAGTCTAGAGGTTTCATCTGGTGAATATACAACCTGGCCCGACTCTCAATTCAACTGCCATTAGACACGTGCATCCCTAACCATCGCACACTGAACATATGTCCCATCTAGAAACGTATCCCTTTGCACAACCCTGAACCCATACCTCTCGTAAATAGGCTGCCCCGCCGGAGACGCATCCAGAAAACACTCCACCTTGTCCTCGTCGGCCTTGTTCACGCCGTACTTGAGCATCAAGCTCGCTGCCCCTTTGCCCTGATACTGCGGCCTGACCGCCACCAACTCGAGATACCAGTGCGGCCTCTTGCCCATGGCCTCGTGGTGCATCTCGCCGAGCCTGCCAAAGAAGAAGACGGAAAACTGCTGGTCGCCTTCGCTGGGCCATTGGTCGGCCGGCGGGAGAGGCTCTGGAGAAGCTCCCGGGACGATCCATTTGGCAAAGCCAACAAACGTTTCAGGCGTGGAAGAGTGGTCCCATACGGAGAGAAAATGGTTGTTCTCGTCGCGAATCTCCGCCGACAGCGACGTAGTCCAGAAGTCGCGTGCTGATTGCGTTCCTCTTGGGGCAAAGCGCTGATGGATCGGGTCTTGCGAGAAAGCCTCAAAGTACGTCTCCACCATCAGCGGCACCTCTTCAGGTTTACCGGGCACGAGTTTCAGCGGCATTTTGCGGCGACCTGAGGTGGAAACTTGGTTGGTAGATTTTGGGCGAGGGAGCTCGAGATTCGCGGCTCTAGATGGCTTGGACAACTGGGTTAGCTAAGGACGGAATCGGATGGTCTGGATCGATGGCATCAATTGATCTTGTGCCCCCCATACCTTGTTGTTTCTACGGGCGCGTCATTCCTATTTCGGCTTCGCTGGGGAATCTTTGTTTTTGGCACGGGCTGTGGTCGTGGATTGAATTATTATCAAATTGGGGAAGAAAGAATCAATCACGCGGTCTTAATTGCATAATGACAGCTTCTTCACACCATAAGAAACCTCATTCTAGACTGTCCTTCTCCTGGGTTCCAAGCATGGCAAAGGCCAAGGAGTCTCCATTATGCAGACGAAATGTTCAAACGTCCATTGCTTCCAGCCTTGCCATAGCCTGGCGATGCCTTGTCTCGAGGACTGCGTCGATGTGTGCCTCTATTTTTGGATGAAAGGTCGCCCCGTGCCAGCCTGCTGCCAGATGCTGCCTACCAAAATCCATACATGCGTACCCGTTCCAAACCCTGACCGTCCGTCTTCTCCCTCCCGTGAATCTCCGTCAAGACGTTTGGCACCAACCTTGAAGCTACACCAGCATCCACTCCAGTATAGGGTATGCGGCAAGATCTAGTGCAGCGCTGGTTTGTTAGTGCAGCTGCAGCGATAATTGCTGGATTGCATGCATAAATTGACTGACCTTGTGATGACTTGGAGACGAAGGAGATTGGGCAAAGCAAAGGCCTGCTGTTGTCTAGGCTGCTGGGAGTACATGTACCATCGCGTGCCAGGTTTTCTGGTCATTGTTGGTATTTTCTAGTCGGCCCCAGAAGCCTTTTGATGCTTGATAAGATCTAAATATAACACTCCTAAATATCTTTTGAATTATAATGAAAAACTTTATAAAAAACACATATATATATTATTTATTAGATAAATACAAAGTCGGTATGGCCTCGACGTGCTGTAACGCACTCGCTCGTCGGTGCGTCCCAGATTCTGACGGTGTTGTCATACGACCAGGATACTGATGTGACCCAGTTCTCATGGCCGGTGAATGTTGTGGTGATCTCGCCAGTTTCTGGATTCCATATCTTTGTCGAGGCATCCATCGACCTCGAGGCTAGCCCAGTTTCATTGGGGGACCATGCTACTGCCTTGACTGATTTGGAATGTCCTGTAAGTGTGCGAATGCAATCTTGCAAAACTGTATCCCAAATCTTGACTGTAGCATCGGCTGATACCAAAGCAAGTCCCCCTTCTGATGACCAGGCCACCGACCAGACCTCGGCAGTATAGCCTTGAGCGTCATGAGAAGCTTGTCATTGCCTGCATTCCAGACTTTGATGGTGCGGTCGAACGACGCCGACGCGAGCATCTCTCCATCGGGTGACCGGACGACGGATGTCACTGCATCGACATGGCCCTCGAGTGTACACAGATACTCTTGCAAGTCTGAATTCCAAATCTTGGCGATATAATTCGATGATGAGGATGCGAGTCGGGATCTATCTGGAGACCAGGCCAACGGAGAGGGACTGAGTCGGTATGGCCTTTGAGAGTCTCGATGGATGCATCCTTCTTCTTGTCCCGGTCATCCATTTTTGGCTTCTCTTTATGAACAGTCAGCTTTCTCGTCTTGTGATGTCAATCATTGGCCTTTTCCCTCACATACCCTCACGTAGCCATCAATAAACCCTCCAGACGCATATCCGAGGAATTCGCAATCCACGAATCCAGCTTGTTTGAATCCACCGTGATGCTCATGGTAGCCAAGCCAAAGGCATCAATGTCCTTGGGCGTCATGGCGTCGAGCAGCCAAGAAGACGCAAACGGCACAGTAAACAAGGGACCCTTTTGCTCGAGCAGGCGCCTCCACACCGCGGCAGAAGACGCATCCCATAGCCCGCGACGAGCCGTGAAATCAATGGTGCCCTCGCATGCCGCCGTTCCGTCGCGAAAGACGAAGTAGATGCACCGCATGTAGGCGCTCACTTTCCAGGCGCGGCGCACGCTCTCCATCAGGAGCCAGGTCCGCCACAGCTTGACGGTTGCATCGGCGTTTTCTTGAGTGACGAGGTAATCACCGCCAAACGTGTTTTGTACGGTCACGTCGATGTTGACCGAGCTCCAGAGCTGACAGGTCCATGATTTCAACAAGGGGATGTGTTTCTCGGCCTGGGCGCGATGACGGATATTGCCGTCAAAGAGACGGATGAACTGGTAGATGATCAAGGAGAGAACCCTGGCGAGGTGCTGAACGGTGGTGAGGGAACACGGGGCGACAAAGGGGTCAGCGAGGAGATCCTGATGGGCGGAATGCTCTTCCAGGAGTGAATTGGCCTTGTCCTCGATGTGCTGCATCACGACGTCCTCGTTTTGGTCGTTTTTGAAACTGTACACTGCCAGCGCGGCATAGGCATCTTGAAGACACGGCGGCAGCTTCGTGTCGGCGAACAGAGACTTGTGTATGATGGGGCAGTGGCCGCACTCGAGCCACTGCTGAAGCCATTTCTTCACGCAGAGAATGTACTGCCGTACCACTGAGCTGCGGACGTAGGGAGGCGGGCTTGGCTGATCATCATGGTAGTGAATGACCCAGTGCTCGGCCTGGAGAAACCAAGGGGCTGCATCCGAATCCAAAGAATTGGTGGCATGATCGCTCCTGTGGTAGTTTCCGCCGTGATAACTTGCATCACACTCGTCATCGCCACTATCGAACAAGGCGGAGAAGGGAGAGTTGAGCGACGCTTCCGCCTCCGTAACTCCGCTGGGCTTTGGTTGAATGCCTCGCCGAGCATAGAGGCGAGCTGAAGAGTATCGACACGGGACCTGCTTGTCCAAGCATCGCTCGCAGGACGGGCGGGCCATGTCGCAGCGGCGCTTTGAGCTGGTGCAGGGAATGCAGGCTCTTCGCCGCAGTGCGGGAGTCCGATCGGGGATAGAACGGGAGTCTTTGCTTGGTAGAGAATCCATGGCTGCGGATGATTTAGATCAAGGTATGCTCCAGTTGCACAGAATACACGTACCGGTGTGTATGGGACGGAACTTTGACGAGGCTCAGATGGGAGTCGGGAAAAGGAGATCCCCGCTGGTTCCACGGTTTATAATCTGGGCGGAACATTTGCGGAACTCCGGCCAACCAAGATTCATGTTGTCAGACCAGTGATTGCCCGCGCACAAAGATTTGGCCCCAGGAGAAGTAACTAGTCTAGGACTAAGATCAATCTTGCCGCCTTGGCGCAATCAGATTTTAGGAATCATGTTTATCGAGGTGTCGATGCTGTTCCTTTGAACGCTGCAGCTCTGTTTAGTAGTTTGTCAGCGGGATACGTCGATGTGGTAGCATCGACCTAGATACGCGTATCCAAACAAATCATGACATCTACCATTGGCTGTTTCTGACTCATGGACTTAGTAGTTGAATTTTTTCTTGTTCCTTTTCACATTGTTTGAATCCAATGTCGCTTTTGGTGCTGTGGAAGCTGGTTGACCCGCTGTTTGAGATGCAAGGCGGCATAACGCGATGCAAACTCCCGCAAAAGATCCGCCACAACCCCGTTCGACAAGGCCAGCATCGCAAATCAAGATCCAGCTGCGACTATCCACGACGACTATTCCGATGGGCAGAAACTCCGATGGGCGATACTCCGCGGAGATGGCGATACGATGGCCGACACTTTGAAGAAGGGCGCTCCGCAAAATGACTGTTGCGGAATTACATCTTGGGAGGGGGGTTACCACTTTTGCCTGCCACTCATTGTATAGGTCGTAGCTGAAGGATTTGCCCAAAGCTGATGAATGGAATCTTTTCTCAACAGAAACACTAGACTCTCAACCATCGTTGCATGTAAACCAAGTCAAAGAGAGTTATACGATGTTGGCGCCAACGCGGTAAACGTTAGCCTGCCTTGTCAAAGAGCGTATTGCGGCGTATTGCGGCGTGACAGGGAAGACCAATGTCTACAATGGGTATACGGTGGGCTGAATATCGAGAGGATCTTTTGACCTGTTTAGGAAATAGATTCCATTGAGATCGGTCCGCCGCCGGTATTCCGATCCGATAGATTGTGCTTTGATGGACAAAGTTGATGTATAAATATCATCACTGCTGCTTCTTGTCGAGGTGAATTACCTAGATCCATCCCACAATCGTCTTCCATCAGCAGCAACAGTCACATTCTAGTATCAAGTCCGTCCTTTTTGAAGCGAATACAAAGTTCAACCGCAGCCATGGCTCTCCTCCAAAACCCTCCAGTCGCAAAGACCATCCACTCTTCGGCGTACCCAGCCATTCTGGCCACCCGTCCAGAGCTCTCCCAGCAAGGCCGTGTGGTCTATGTCACCGGAGGCTCTGCAGGAATCGGTCTCGCCATCTGCCACGCCTTTGGTGAAGCTCGAGCTGCCACCGTCGTTCTGACTGGTCGCCGCCAGGGTGTTCTGAACGAGGCCGTCGAGGCCCTCTCGAAGAAGCACCCAAAGACAGTGTTCATCGGCCAGGTCCTCGATGCTTCTGATCGCCCGGCAACGGAAAAGGCCTGGGCACAGCTCGATGCCGATGGGATTGTGGTCGACGTCTTGATTCTGAATGCCGCCTTTGTCCCGTACAGGCAGTCTGACATGATTGATATGGAATTCGACGAAGCGTGGCCTAGCTGGGTGACCAATGTGGGAGCCAACCTGGATCTCATTGACCGATTCTACCACCAGAAGAAGCGAGTGGCAGGTCGAAAGTTGGTACGTTGGCTTTGTATTTCGAGCTGGAGAAGTTGCTGTGAAATGGCTACTGACGTGAGGATTCGCAGTACCTCGTCAATGTCTCAACCATGGCCATTCACGAGTTTGAATTCGTCAAAGCCTTTCCCGCCTACTGTGCGTCCAAGAATGCGGGAACTCTGCTCGTGCAAATGTATGCCCAGACAATGTCTCCCGACGACATGCAAATCCTGAGCTTCCACCCCGGAGGAATTTACACGGACGGTGTCAAGAAGAGTGGCGTTCCGAAGGATGCCATGACTTGGGATGACGGTATGAAGGTTTCTTCGAGATTTCCCCTTTGACGTGGGCGCTGACTGGATTCTGCAGAAACCCTTCCGGGGAATTACGCCGTCTGGGCGGCTTCCGACGAGGCCAAATTTCTGCATGGACGCTTCACCTGGGCGGCGTGGGACGTCAATGAGCTGCAGAGCGAAGAGTGGAGGAAGAGGATCGAGGAGAAGCCAACGTACCTCCAGGTTGGGGTTGTTGGTCTTTCATAGACGGGGGGAGATGATGGTGCCATCAACCACTCAGACCGTAGCATCTATTTAATCATGTAGATACATGTATCAATGCATTTGTCCATCATCAGCACCATTTGATGCCACGCCGCATGAACCTCTTCTGTGGCCTCAAACCAGATCGACGTAGCCGGGCATTTGTCATTGCCGCAAGACAGACTGTATTGATACTTTGACGCCATCCACGGACGCAAGTTGAGAAACGGAACCAACCATGCCTGCCGAAAGCACCGTCGGTCACACCATCAAACGAACAATTCGATAGACTGTTTGGACATCGGATGAGGATCGCGGAGACGGCCGGGACAGTGCAGCCAGTGAATCGGCGGAACGGAGGAATCAAGGACTTCTGGAAGCTGACGGTGGTTTGGAATGATGTCAATCAGTTTACCGAGAGCATCAAAGATGACGCATCAACAGACGAGAGAGTGCAGCACCTTTCAATGGCCCAGCGCTTTCTACGAGTGTGCTGTGGCTTACTTCAAATTGTACTGGGCTTGGCGAGCGCTGTAGCAGTAGCTGGCTGAGCGGCTGGATTGGATATTGGCGAGCTGGCTTAGTTGGATGCATGTGGTTATCCAACACTGCAAGGTACCTGCAAACACTATGATAGCGCCACATAAACAAAAGTACCACGGGAACCGCTGACTCAGCAAAAGAGCCATAAATACCGCTACCCTACAGACAAAAAGTAAAGCCTAAAAACCCCTATGCTTATGGACTTATTTAAAAAAAAAAAAAAGAATACATATACTCTTTATGCACGTATACCTAATTATCTTGTTTCTATTTTGTATTTCCTTTTTTTGTCAAGTAAACTTTGTGGGTGTGAGTGATGCAAAAGTACTGCTTTGCATCTTCCACCAAAATTTGGTATGTTGGATGGCAGACTTGGGGTGCTGGATAGAAATTCCCCTTCAATACATCGGGTATCCATAGCTGGCTTCCGTTCAGTGAGCTAGAAGAAAATTACAGCGGTTGTTATAGCAGGCTTTGCTGACTTAAGGGTTCTGTGCGCCTCCTGGGGACACAGCGGGCTGACTGAGCAAAAAGACGCCAAGTACCACTCTTTGACAGTGTAGAATCAAACGTCTGCAAAAGTACATCTTTGTAAAATATTTTATTCAAAAAAGAATAAATGTAAATAGCATTAGTAAAAGTCTACTCACATTTTTTTTTTATTAATTTTTCATTCCCCCTTTGCACTCAGTATGCACAGGGAAGAAGTGTGAGTGATGTACGAGTACATGTATACCGCTCTGTATCTCCCCCCACCAAATTTTTAGGTGCTGGATCCCAGACTTGGGGTACCGCCCAGAAATTCAGGGCGGGCAATCAACCTACGTGGACCACTTTGAAATCGCCACAGCGCGCTTTTGTAATCGTTACAGCGCCTCCGTTACGGTTACAGCGCTGTTACGATGACGGGACTTTTGGCACAGCGCCTGGCACGGCGCCAAACCCAGCTACAAATCCAGTCTGGTATCACTTGATCGATGGCCCAAGAAATGGGAAAAGCTATGCCAGGTAATTGGCGCAAGCTGACTGGATTGAAAATTGGATTGAAAATCAGACGGACATGTTCAATTCCATATACTTGTAAAATTTGAATATGAGTAGAAAGTGCTGTGTGAAAAGGGAGAAAGGCGAGCAGATAATCCATGGATTTCTTCTTGGTGGTTGCGTTGGCTGCCCAGTAGCTTGCGGCACCTCGCGGCACCTCTATGGCACCCAACAGTATGGTGCATGTACCCAGTACCAGCACCGCAGCGCTATAATGTACCGGTCCACGTGGTACCAGGTACTCTCTCTGTACATGCACGTCAAGGTTCCTGGCCCCAAAAATCGTCGCTGTACCAGCTGCCAGAAATCCCCTTGGCGCGCAAAGTTACATGCACTCAGTCCCTCAAAGACGCTGTGAGATGCTGCGAGCACTTTCAATGCTGGAATGTGTGCTCTTTGGGTACGGGAGTACATTGACCGTCAAGTGGGGCCGCGATGTGACTAAGTGGAACACACAAACTCTGAAATATGGGCATCTTGCCCCACTGATTGTCGATCACTGCCGTAAGCGCATGTTTCTAGCGAGTGTGCACGTGAAAAGTCTCTCGAGGCGCTGATTCTCTACTGCCGTTGCTCAGCCTCGGATTCTCAGCCTCGGTTTGTCTGTCCATCCGCTTGGCTGCTGTTCCGAGTTGCTGCCAGACATTTGATACTCCAGATTCTCCTCATTACACAGAAAAGAGAAGAATCACCACCAATTACTTCGCTACTCAACCTCAATTTCGTTGGTTCTCTCCAAGCTTGTTTTGTTGCAATTAGGTACTAACTAATCCACGAGACAGGCCATCATCTCAGCGTCCAGATGTTCAATCGCCCCTTTTCGCAATCGCCGTCGCCGGTGACCATTTTCTGACAACAAAGTATACTCTGTCGCCGCCTTGATGGCTTATTGTGATGGACTTTTTCCGTGTCCCAGCAAGGAGGGTGTAGAAATCTTCATCCTCCTTCTCTAGGTGATGTGGCCATGTATTCTCATCTCTTTTGTCGTTTTCTTCAATTGATTTCATTGCACCAGCACGATCGTCAACGCTGCTGATCAAGCGACGAGCCGTGTCTCTCTCCGAGTTGTCTGCATTGATAACGCAGCCTGTGAGTTCAAGCACTGGCGTGAACGGGGCCTCATCGAAACGAGGGATACGATAACCGGCCGAGTACCTGCCCGGCGCAAACTGAGCATCTGGCCCTTGGACAATGGCAATTTCCTTGTCTTCATCAGCCTGAAAGAAGGCGTTGTGTCCTTGACGCCAGTAACTGTCGGGGTACTAGCAATGGTAGATGCTCTGCCCAAACTCAAAGGCCGTGTTGTACGACAAGGCAGGGCCTTCTTCTAGCGCAAACGGTGGCTTCTTGGACTGGCTCGCAGACACGGACGGACTGAGGCCGTCGATGAATAGGAGCCGACGCTGTACCATTTCCTGTGGGAGCTCAAGAGGGAGATGGACCATCTGCGTCGACGTGCCGCCGTCCCGGATACGCTTCACCGTCCACTCTTCGTACGCAGCGTTGATGATTGAGTGACTAGAACTCGGCTGGAGAGTTGACACAACGACAGCAATTTGTCATCTTATCGAAGTTCAATTTACGGTATCCAACGTGAGAATAAACTCATCGTATCCAATATGTACTCATTTGTTTGGTAAATAACGCAGCTGGGGTGCTTGAATCGGCAAAGCAATCACGAATGCAGCTAAACACCCCTTTCTCCAGGCCTCATCTGTGCACAACCTGGCCGTCTTGTCCTAATAGAGCCTTCAAATGCCCCGAACCGCATCGTCTTGCCCTTCCAAGTGCTCTGGCGATGAAATCCACCTGACTAACCCCGGCACGACTCTCCCCTTATTGGAGAGAACCGCAAGGAAATGGATTGAGATTGGTACTTTGAGTTGCTTTTCGAGATCTAAGCGAGTAGTGCAGCTGAAGGAGACAGATTAGATTCTTCCCATGACAAGAAAACCACACATTGAAACCATAGTTTGCTGTAGTCGCAATACAATTCTATCGCCGAACCTCATTCTGCAGCCATTCTGCAACCTTTGCAATGTCTACTAGACTTGCAGCCAGCCTACTATTCCCAGCAAGGTATAAACATAAAAGGGGAGATGTATAACAGGAAAACAGAATCAGGATCAGCAAATGGCGGGACATCCTAATGCATGAATGGTTCAACCTGGTCCAGGCACCAGTCATACCAAATCTTTCCCAAGCCAGTTCCCCCTTCTTTTGTACTTTTCGATCCCTTTTCGATATCTTCTCGAATCTTGGCAAATCTCCCCCACGGTATCGCTATTCCAGAAATACAATTAGATCATGTTGGTTCAGGGAGTCAACATCGCAGGCTCTTACCATAACTTCCCGACTTGTCTGCCGTCACCTCTGGGGACAGGCCACAGAATAGCTCAGAGTATGCGCCATTGATGGCGGGAAACAAAATCACCTTCTGGTTTATTTTTTGAAGGAGTCCCTGCCCGCCATATCTCTGAAGATCGGATCTGAGGTTCCCCGGGTTCACAGCCTATTCACTCGTCAGTACATACTCGTTCGATTTGGTCCATTCAACTCACCAGACTAATGATTCCCTTGTCCTTGTATCGCTTCGCGTACTCTGCTGCCTGATAGTATACGCCCGCCTTGCTCACAGAGTACTTGTGATAGGTACTCTGCTCCTTTTTCGTAAATCCCATGTTCTCGGGATCAAATCCTCCCTTTGGCGATCCCATTTCCGAGTACAGCGAGCTCACCCAGACAACACGCACCGTGTTGGCAGAACTCGCAGGATAACTCGCCGCAGTGGTAGCAAGCAACGGCGTCAGAAGCTCTGTGAACAGCAAATGGCCGAGATTGTTCACGCCCAGTTGAAGTTCGTATCCCTGCTTTGTCGTTGATCCTTGAGGCGGATGCATCACGCCCGCATTATTGAACAAGACATCGAGCTTTGACTCCCTCGTGATGAACTCTTTAGCCCACCCTGCAACGGATCTTAGGTCTGATAGGTCGAGAGCAAGAAACTCGAGGCGACCGGTAGATGTCGGAAAGGCGGCGCGGATGTCCCCAAAGGCTTCAGTGGCTTTGGTTTCGCTTCGAGCCGCGACATGGACGGTTGCCCCTTTGGAGTAGAGGATTTGTGCGAGTTCTTTGCCGACGCCGGTATTGGAGCCGGTGACGATGTAGACCTGCGTTATACATCAGCAGTTGCGTAGACACAAACATTCTCGTCAGAATTCAATACCTTTCCAGACAAGTCTCCCAGATTCTGCTCTATAAAGGCTGGCTTTGGTGGCCACATTTGAGTCATGATGCCGCCCATGATGTCGGTAATTGTTTGGTCTATCAAGTGATGTAGAGGTGGCTGCTGGAGATGGACATGCGAGATGATTCTTGAATCAACAGGTCCCTATATATATGTCAAACCCTCCTTTTCCATCTTGAGGATATCCATCGATGAAAGTGGGATTCGGGAAGCTAATCGGCTTCCTTCTCCGATCCTCTCTGCAGCGAATCTGTCTGCCGGTGAAGCCCCAGCCACGGCATTCGGGCACCCAGGCGACCATTTCCACCAAGCATGATCCTACATCTTGATGATTGATATGAATAGATGGCCAAAGGTCGAGGCTAGCCGACATTTAGATGCTTGAGTATCCGAGTGTAGAATAAATGGCTGACACCTGGCCCCTGGACCTCGGGATTGCGGCGGCCGCTTCTGCGCTAATGAGCGGCCGCTCTTTGACATCGGCGCGTTTGCTTCAGGTTGCCTCTTGACAGTTGCTCTGGAAGAAACGTGGTTCTCTGTGGCGCTGATTTGTGAATACATCTGCCATTTTTTCCAACCTGTTGCATCATATTCAGAAGATCTCTTCGAATCATGTTTCGCCGAGGGGCATGAACATTATTGAAGGCTTACATCGAGTGTCTTGTCTGGCTCCGTTAATCCGAGCCCTTGTACTTGGATATAGGTTGTCCATTGAAGGATTCAACTAGGTATGTTGCTGAGCTAGGATGGCAATGATAGCCGCTCTAGCCACTGCCGTCATGTCGCATTCCTCTTCTCTCCGTCTTCAAAGGACCTAGTTGCGGGTCGTCGTCCATCGGCACATCTTTCTTAGGAATAGCTCCATCATATGCGGTGTTCCATTGTCCAGTTACCTGTCAGTCCGTCAAGACGTGGTATATATTGCAAAGAATGATGGCATCTCAGTCGTACAAGGGCTTCACGATGGGAGAAAGGCTTCAAGGAGCGAGAGCGTACCGAGAAGAAAGAATCCCCCTGCTCGCTGTTTGGGCATCAGACGCTGTGAACGGCGGGGCTTTCTTCAAAGTGGTTAAACTCAACGTTTTTGATGGAGATTGCATTTGAGCTAGATTCAACTCCTAGATGGTCTATGACAACGCTGATGCCCTGCGTATATGAGGGAGAACGAAACCCTACAATCGATTCTGAAACGCCCTCCAATGAATGTGCCACTTGGGATTCTGCCAACTTCGAAAGTCTCTCGCCAGGGTCCTGCTAGCCACCCACTGTACAAACCACGCCGTCCACCAATGCCGTGACGATGGAATACAGGAACAATGCGTTTGGGGCCGATGCGGCAGAGAAAAAGTATGTTTGGCGACTTGTCACGTGGTACACACGAGCAAGGTAAATGCATATACCGGTGGCGTCTCCAATTCCAGAGCTGTAGCTGCATCCTTTTCTCCTCCTGAGTAGCCAGTCATCATCATAGCCTCCAGTTCTTCCACCTTTGCATCTGCCTTTGCCACTATATCGGCCATCTTGACCTCGATAGGCCGGCCGGCTGGGTTCTCTAGTAGTACCCCGGCCAGCCAGCCCATCTTAACCTCAATAGCCTCTCCGCGCTCGGTCAAGTCAATAATCTCCGTCAGGCATTGCAAGATTCTCCGTGTTCTGTAAAACCTTAGCCTATGCAAGGGGGACGGATGCAAGACAATATGCATACCTGGGAGGCGACCTGGGAGGCGACCTGTGACGCGTTGGTCGCTTGGATGCTGGATAGTACTGGCGGCGCTGAGGGTAGTCTCGCCGCAGCCTCTCCTGCGCAGTAGTTTGCACACTCGCACCGGGAGCGCGGCGCGTCCACAGCCGTTAAACACCATCCTGGCGGCGCTGAGGGTAGTCTTTGCTACTTTGTGGGGGAAGAGGTCGTCTTAAGATCGCATGGCCCTCCTGGCGTGCGAGTCTGTCTTTCTATTGCTTCTTGCGAAGCAGGAGGAGCACCAGAGCGAGGTCCGGAAACTGGTGTGCTGCTGATGCAGTTGAAGAAACTGCACGATCCGGCCCTGCTTAGGGAGATGGTCAGCTACCGTCGATGTTGCAAGTCCTCAAGCCAGGCACTAGCCCTTGCCTCGATCTCTGCCAGAGCAACACTTCTTGACTCAAAGAGGGAATATAGATGGACGGACCTTGTAGAGTGATCGAAAGATGAAAAGCACCTTGAAAAGAGGGTTAAATAGTATGTGATCTTGTTTGGATGAAGGACAGGTTTGTGCGTAGATTTCAAAATGTCAACATGGGGCTCCAGGCCAAGCACCAAACACCCACACCGTATGTTCCTGCACAGCACCAGAACTGTTCTCTACTCCACCTGCCCATCTACGGAGAGCACACCATCAGGTATCATTGATATCATAAAACCACTGCACAAGAGAAGGCCAATCTGGTCACTGATACTTGAATCTACCCCTACAACCTACAACCTGCCGCCTCAGCACAAGAAATCGCACGCCAAGGATCCCCAACAGATAGGCACTCGGCAAAATCAATCCACTTTCCCTCCAGAGGAAACCATTTCACCGCTCCTGACTTTCAAAAACTTGCTCAGTTGTGTCAATACGCGAAGGGCGAGCGAATGAATGAGCAGTAAATAAGAATACGAGGAGGAGGCTGCATGGATGCCTGGGGCAACCTCCCTATCAGCCAGTGAATGACGAGTTCGTCTGATGTCAAGGCGTTCTTTCCAAGCAAACGAGTCTCCAGCAGGAAGTCAGTTGGCGAAGAGGACGCGTGGCCTGTTTCCCTCCCCCCCTCCCCCTCTCGAACTTATACTCTGACTTTCTCCTCTCCTCTGGAACTTTTCTTCTCTCATCATCATCATCATCTTCTTCCTCTCTCTTCAAGCAGTTTTCTCTGGCCTCTGGCAAGGTTCCCATCTTCTCAAAAGATTTTATTCTATCTTCTTCTTCTTCCCTCTTCCTCCCCTTCTCTCTCCAAGCAGCGCGCTCTCTGGTGATGTTCTCGTCTTCTCTCTCCTCAAGCACTTTTCTCTAACTCTTAACAGGGTTCTCGCTCTCGTCAAGCAGCTCGCTCTCCAAACGGCTCGCTCTCCAAGTAGTTCGCTCTCTGGTAATGTTCTCGTATTCTTTCTCCTCAAGCAGTTTTCTCTAACTTTTGGCAAGGTTCTCGCCCTCTCTAAGCAGATTGCTCTCCAGGCAGCTCTCTCTCTCCAAGCAGTCTCTGGCCTTTGGTGATGTTCTCATTTTCTCTCTCTTCAAGCAGTTTTCTCTAACTTTTGGCAGGATTCTCGTTCTCTCCAAGCAGCTCGTTCTCTCCAAGCAGCTCGCTCTCTTCAAGCAGCTTTCCCTCGCCTCTGGCGAGGTTCTCGTCTTCTCTGGAACTTTTTTCTCTCATCACCATCCCTCTCATCATCATTTTCTCTCTCCAAGCAGTTTCCACTAGCCTCTGGAGAGCTTGGCAAAGCCATGAAAGACTTGAACTCATCGCAGCGCGCATGGAAGCTGCCGGACGATGTTGGGTGGCGGAGATGGTAGGTCTTTTCCGCCTTTCCCTTCTTGTCACCATCAGAACCATAGTTGGAATCTATACTGACCATTGAGCGAGGACATCTGCTGCCCATCACGGTCAAAGTTTGACAGACACTGTCTCTTGTGGCCTTATACTCTCACTTTGAGAGCTCACCTCCTGGCCTTTCTCGGTTAGTTGGCCCTCCATGACGTTGAGCTGCTTGTGTTGATCTGGCCATCTGACAATTTGAAATAGACGCCATCTTCCATTTCATGTCACTCTACATGAATGCCTTGATGCTCGCTTTGATGAGTCACTCGATGGAGTCTTGGACTATGAAAATGTCGGTGACAGTTGTGAACACGACGCCATGTCTACCGAGGAGGCACCGACAAGTCAACATCGTTGGTATTTCGTCGCCTTTGCTCATCAGATGTATCTCACTGTTCGGAACTTGTCTTCTTTTCATCCTCTCCAAACCACTCTCATCCAACGCTTGACCATGCACCCAACGCTTGCTGGGGTCAAGGTCCCCTGAGTTGTGGCGTCATTTGCCAGTTGCTCACGGGGAGAAACATTCAACGCGCGTTACGCAACAGTCTGTTGAGGTACGTCAAGCTTGCAAAGCATCATCACACTCTTTCCTTATTGCTGACGCGAGTTTGGCAGGAATTGTATTCACGCTGAGGCCCCTTGCTGTCAAGATCCCGAAGTGCTCTGCCACACACATCGAAACGCTCTTTACGCGGCGACGCAAGCAACGAAACCATGGAAGAGAGGCTGGCGAAGCATCCCAGACTCACGGCGATCCCTTTGTCTGTTCAGGCTACCTCCTTTGTGCAGCCAGTACTGTCGCCTCTTCCAATACCCCTACGACCAGACCCTTTATCATTGAACACATTGACGGCACATACAAGTTCGTCCACGGTTTCCCCAGCGTCACCGTCGCCATTGCCCTCGCCGTCGGCAGAGTGCCCACAGTGGGCGTCGTCTACAACCCCTTCCGCGACGAGCTCTGGTCCGCCACCAAGCGCCACGGCGCATATCATACCACACAAGTTAGCACCACCACTACCGACAACATCTCTAATAACGCTCAACCGAAGCAACTCTCCTCCAACTATTCCCTTCAAGGCCTCTTCTACGGCCGGATCCCCATACACAAGCTCAAAGCACTATCACCCAGACTTGAAGAAGGATCGGCCTCTCAATACCCATATGCTCCCAAAGGAGTGGCCTCTTGTTCGCGGGGCCTTTTGCTGCTACACCTAGACCCAGGTCATTGGTTCTTCGTGCGCCGTTTGACCCGGCTTATAAGATGAAGAAAAACCCAACACTAAGATTTCTTCTATCCCTGTCCTCTCTGCGGCTTGACTTGGTCAATTTCTCGGATTCGCTATTGCCATTTTCCGAATCCGAGCTTCACGAAGTGGCATCTCACAGCACCCTGAATAAACTTCAAGTAACCGGAATGCCATTTAACGATGTTGGTACGGAGGCTTCTTTTGAGCACAGTGGTCTGGTGAAGGGCGAAGGCCTCTACCTCGATGCATCCGCAACTTTCATCGCCCACCTCAGAGGTCTGCAGAGCCTCTCGGGAGATAAGTCGAGGGCCAAATGGCAACCAGCGAGTGGTTAACGATGATACCAAGGGCCCACTGTTACCATGGAAGAGGCTCATCCTGGGCTTCTCCGTCGGCCAGTATGTCTTCGAGTCTCTGTCTTCGAGTCTCTGTCTTCGAGTCTCTGCTCAACTGCCGCCAATACCGTATC
>MDJU01000433.1:0-27286 GCA_001721665.1 Trichoderma pleuroti
GTCGACCAGCTGAGGGTTTGCGCGCTTGGCGGTTTGGCTGGACAAATGGATTTTATAGTAGATTGTTGACAAAGGTCAACAGTCAGCTCAAGTGCATGTGGTTGGGCCGTCTGGAGCCTATGACTCTGGTTAGACGACGACACTAGAATGCGATGCCTGCAAGGACAGATTAAGGAAGCGCGAAAAAGAAAGGTTTCAGCTTGGCACTTTTGGTCCATGCCAAACGCGGGAACTCATATCACTCGACAACAATGGCGGCAAGGGAATGCAAGGCTGAGGTAGAGATGAGCAAGGGGGTGTGTGTGCTTGCAGGCAGCACAGTGCCTGGTCACGGGCGAAGATGGGCGATGCGAAGCTGCACGAAGCTGCAAGAAGCGCACATTCGCTCGACCTGAGCCGAGCCTGACGTCGTGCACGATGCTAATGCAACGGCCGCGGCGGTTCTGAGACAGCGGGAGGACGCCGGCGGATGAGTGCGGTGCTCCTCCATTCATCGCGGCTCACTCGAGCTCACGACGACAGTGAACGGTGCAGCCGCATCATCACCATCGCAATGCTTCCAGCAGGCAAAGGCCATCCATCCGCCCAGCTGGTCTGGCTGCAGGCGATGCGGTGATCAGCCATGACGGCATCAAAGCAAAAGCTGGGATGCAAGAGGCACCATCGACGCAATGCGTATCGCGGCGGAGGCGAGGAAGCTTCAGATGCGAGGTGGTGCGCGGACCAGCGACGATGCTACGGCTTAGGAGTGCAGAGAGGAGCAAGAAAGGAAAACAAAAAAAAAACTCGTCGCAAGGCATCGCCCGTTGCTGCTGCACGGTGCCTCGAAAATGCGCAGCCTCGGCCATCGTGAAGCCATCGTGATGA
This sequence comes from Trichoderma pleuroti, assembly GCA_001721665.1. Classification (NCBI taxonomy): domain Eukaryota; kingdom Fungi; phylum Ascomycota; class Sordariomycetes; order Hypocreales; family Hypocreaceae; genus Trichoderma; species Trichoderma pleuroti. Next base: position 868 of record MDJU01000433.1, read on the forward strand.
ACGAACGGGTAAGGGAAGTGCATAGTAGGGACATACCGTGACGATCATGTGCTCTGGAGCCAGATCACGGGTTTGGTCGTCTCACGTGTTTTGCGTGATCAATCTCGTGATATCGCGCGACGGGGTCCGAGTCGAGTGTAAGTCGAAGCGGCAGCAGCTTTGCAATGAAAAAAAAAAGCACCAGAGGGCATGAAAAAGCCGAGAAAAAAAAGTGCATGAAGAAGACGAGTGTCGCGACGGCCGTGGTCAAGGGCCTCGAGTGACAACTCTTATGCTTACAAGGCGTATTTTTTGCTCCTTGGAGAGACCCAGATGCGTCTACGTTGCAGAGAGACGGAGGAGAGGCGCTGAGGGACAAGGTCGGGTCACGCGGCGGCAGAAGGGAGGCAACACGTGCAAGCAGGCGGGAGGCGATAGTGATGAAATACTGGCGATGCCTTGCCGACGGCTGGGCGCTAGGCCGCATCGGGGCTGCAGATTGCGGCCTGAGGCTGAAACCCGGGACCTCGTCTAGGCGGCGTGGAGCCTTTGGAGGGGGGGGGGCAGCAAGCAAGTACCGGATACATGCACTTGGCGGTGCTTGGGGACAGGCAACGGAGGGCAGATTGTGCGGCCTGGCAAGTACGAGTACTACTACTACCTGCAAGACCTGGAAGGGACCTGGTAGGGACCTGGTACAGACCTGGTAGGGGACGCTGCGTCCGGGCGCCGCGGCCAATCAGCACGCGCGACGGGGCACGTAGGCGCAGCGAATGGGGAGAAGCGCCGGCGCCTTTTGGGAGCGCATGGGTGCTGGAAGGGCTGGAGATTGGGTGGAGGCGGAAAAGGCAACCGGCGCATGATACAAGAGGCAGACCGACCTGGTGTTGTTCTGTTGGGTCTGGCAACGTTCAGGTCGAGAGGTTGGCTTCGTGCAGGTATAGGTACTTGTACTTTGGGCGAGGAGGGAGAAACGACAGCTCGAGGTTCGCCCAGTTGCCGAGTACGAGGTGAGTACCGACCGTGTACTGGGTACTAGGGAGGTAACCCGTGCGTGGTTCGCGGCGGCGACGGGCTGCTGCGCACATCGCTGCCACTGAAGCTCGACGGAAGCTGCTCCGTGGTACCTGGCACCCCTCCGGTACTCGTACGCGACGGGACCAGGCGATAAGAGGCAGCGCTCGTACCCTCAACATGTACTCCGTACCTTGCACAGCAACCTGGAAGCTGCACGCAAGAAGCAACTTCTCTCCACTTTGGCTGTCCGCGTCTTCCCTCCCACGGTGGGGCCCAGCAACACCATCAGACAATACCACGTCCGGCTGTGGCCCCTCCCGCACCGCCCAAGTATCACCTGCTAGGGGTTGCTTGTCTGATGATGGAGGTCTGGCATGGACAGCACGTGTATTTTGTGTGTGCAAGTGTGTGTGAGCAACTCGCAACTCCATTACATTCACCGCGCCGTCCTGCTGCTCTTCACCGGCCCAAAAGCGCCGGCGCCTCGACAGACGCCTCGAGTCTGCAGTCACCTGAGGCCACGGCGAATCACTTGACTGAGAAGCGATGGCTCTAGTGCGCGGGTGAGACACTCACTCATGCGGCCCCCAAATGCATGCTGAGCTGACGGTTCGTCTGAATGCCATTGCCATCGACTTGAAGCACATGAGAGAGGACGGCGTGAGGGACGTGTCTGTTATTCACATTCACGCTCTGATGCCAACTCTTCAGCTTGACTGGTCGCCTTGAACATACCAAAGGTGCTGAAAGGGCCACCAACGCTTCCTCATTGGGTGTCATGTAGCATACAGTCATTATTCATCCCACCCTCTCAGATCCATGCTCATGCTGATCATGCAATAGGTATGTAGGCTCACACTAAGACGGGGCGAGGGGGGGGGGGGTGCTCACCTAAGAGTTGGCATGTCCAGTGACTCGACATCTTATAGTGTTTTCCTTAGTGTCATGTAGACAACAGAAAGCTAAAATGAAGTGTATTGATCCTTCATTCAACCAAGTACTGCCAATATGGACACTTGACTGGCTTCACGCTCACCGGGATGGCGCTACGCTACCTCAGCATCTCGGCATGGCTACACAAAGCTGCAGCGAGTCACCAGCCATTCTTTAGGTATTTGTCGATACTAGAACAGCGTGACATTGAGTGGCAGAACCTACCTAATACTCTTACATGAATATCCCAGCCGAGAGGAAATACAGTACGCGTAAATCTCGATGATTCAGCAGTTGATGCAGGTAAATCCTGTCCTAACCCCGATATGCTCACGCACGCGCATGCTCTCCTTGCAGATGTGTCGAATATCCATTTCTTAAAGGAGCTGATAGCAGCAGCATTAGGAGATGGTAGTTTATAGTAGCCTGACATGGCAATCTAGGAGATTATGATGCAGAGTACAGCCCATTTGATGACATACATGCAAATACTCATCTTGCCAGAGACGCACTCCATGTTCAAACCACCGACTAACTTGAGTCAACCAAGTGACATCATACGACATCGAACCATAGTATGTGAGCCGCGTTATATGTTGTAGTCGGGCCCCCATTCGTATTCCGAGAAAGTCACTTCTTCACATCCCATACAAGCCAGCGCTATGCATGTTCTGCGAATGGCTCGCCGGAGGAGTTTAGCGGGATCTGGTCCAGATTCAGTTTTTCCTGGCTTCTGCCCTTGCTCAAGACGGGCTATGACAATGTTCTTTCTCAGGACGATTTGCCGAATCTTGACACTAGGCTTCAAAGCAGGTTACTACGTCGCCAGTTGATTACGACCCGGTCTAAATGTGAGAACAGATGCGGAAACATCTTTGAACTATCCACGTCTTTGTCTGAATGCTAATAAAGTATTCTCTAGATGATCCAAAAGCTCGACATAGCCTTGTGAAAGCATGTTTTCGCACCCATCTTTCCACCTTGCCTTCAGCCGTGATCCCCAGATTGTGTGTCACTGCATTCACTTTTGCTCAACCCTTTCTAGTCGAGACCACTATTGGATTCGTTGGCGATGAGAATGCCGAGCCATATCACGGAAGAGGACTCATTGGCGCATGGGCTCTTGTGTATTTGGGTATTGCCGTAAGTAAAGCCTTGTTTAATAAATCCGTGTGTGCTAATGGTCTCGATACAGTTCTCAAGATCTCTATACAAATATGAAACCTCTAGATTCATCGCCAAGCTGAGAGGGGGGTTGATTGCCCTTGTGTATCAACGAAGCTTGAATATCCGCACCGCCGACGAGGGAGACATATCTGCCGTCACCCTCATGGGCACCGATATTGAACGCATCGCGAGTGCGATGCAGCTGCTTCACGAAACTTGGGCCTCTCTTCTAGAAATAGCAATTGCATGTTGGTTGCTAGAGCGGCAGCTTTTCCTGGCTTGTCTCGCCCCAATTGCGCTCGTATTAGGTAGAGCTCGCCCGCATCCACCAAGATTCGGTGTTCTCCTCATGCTAATGCCAGTACCATAGTGTTCATTGCCATTACATCGCAAATATCGGTAGCTACCCAAAATGCACAAGTTGCATGGATAGAAAAGGTCCAAGAAAGGCTGCGTGCGACCACGACTCTGCTCGGGGATATAAAGGCCATCAAGATGCTTGCGTTACCGCAAGTTGTATCAACGCTGTTGACGAACCTCCGAACAAATGAAATCAAGACGTCGAAAACATTTAGGAAGTTACTCGTTGCCACATTAATGCTCTGTACGTCTTCCAAAGTTTCGGATATGCCCTCAGTCACTGTTGCTAACAAACAACATAGCCCTCACACCCTTGAATCTCGCCCCTGCCGCGACATTTGGCGTCTACGTCGTCATATCAGTCTACTGGACCCACGGGTCTTTATTGACGGCCCAAGCCTTTACCTCCCTGGCTCTGATAGGTCTGTTGACAGGTCCTGTCACAGCTTTCATTCAGTCTTTGCCCCAGATTCTGCAATGTGTGGGCAGCTTTGACCGTATCCAGCAATACTGCAATTACGCAGACGTTGACCTCAAAGACGAAAACTATTATGAGCCTGGCCACGTCGATCTACGCGATGAATCCGAAATTTACCTCCTAGCACCTGATAGTCCTCCTGAGCCCTTTGATACTCCCCGTGGCGACACCATATCTCTGCACAGTCGGGGCTTTAAATGGAGCAAAAACGGTCCTACGATACTCAAAGACCTTGAGCTTGACATTAGTCGAGAGGCCATTACTGTGATTACTGGCCCAGTAGGAAGCGGTAAGTCATCATTGATGAGTTGCATTTTGGGTGAAATGATCGACATTTCATCCCCCGAGGGTCAATCAAAAGTGTCTCGTCAATACTGTAAACATGTAGCATACTGCTCCCAGCAGCCATGGCTTGAGAACACAACCATTCGTAACAATATCCTTAGCTCATTGCCGCACGAGAGGAAATGGTATCAAGAGGTCGTTTCTTCTTGCGGGCTCAATGCCGATCTCAATCGGTTTAAAAGGGGAGATGAAACAAACATTGGCAGCAGAGGCCTCAACCTCAGTGGTGGACAGAAGCATCGCATAGTCCGTCATACCCTTTTCTCCACTGAACTTTTTTGAACAAAATTAACATGACATTCTTGATAGGCCCTAGCCCGAGCCATCTACGCAAAGAAACCGATAGTACTTCTCGACGATATTTTCAGCAGCATGGATGCCCACACTATTGACATTGTCTCTTCCCGCTTGTTTGGCCCTGTAGGCCTTCTTCGCAGGCGGCGTGCGACCGTCATATTGAGCACTCACCACCGTATGCTGAAATGTTTCCCCAATTGATCTCTCCAAACGCTCACAAGGCCATCAGGTAAACTTATGGCGCTTTCGGATACCATCGTCATTCTAGAAAATGGGAGAGTCGCTGCGAAAGATACCCCTGCCTCTTTACTTCAGAGTAACGGCTACGTCAATAAACTTGGCATACAGCTTACAACTAATGGCGATGTCACTGAAGCTGCTGAGCCGTCAAAATTGCCGACAGCTGAGGAAGTTTTCGATATTGCCGCAGACGTCGCCATCAACATCTCTGAAGAGACGGACGGTAAGCATGTTGACATTCGGGGTAAAAAGGGCGAACTCTCCGTTTATGCATATTACCTTGCCAGCTCTGGCTGGTACTTTGTTGTCTTGTATAGCGCTGCGGTTACAGGGTGGATCTTTTGCATAGAATTTTCGGGTAAGTGGCCCAAGACCTATTCTCTTGTTTATTTGACGCAAAGTTCACCATACCCTAGATGTGTGGATGAAGTGGTGGTCTGCTGCCAATGCTTCAGAGCCAGACAAGGACATATGGATGTATCTTGGCATCTACGCCCTTTTTGGTATTCTCGGCACGTTGAGTGGCTGTATATGCGCTTGGTAAGATGCATTTCCTCCAATAGTATCGGGAACAGTACTCACTCATATACACAGGGCGGCTTTTATTTACATCATCTCGCGGTCAGCTGCTCAACTACACTCCAATCTTCTGCAAGCAACGCTCAGGTAGGTAGACGAGCGTAAAAAGATGCCAGTTGCGGTGTATTAACGAACTGTTAATTAGAGCACCGTTCTATTCTCGGTCAACAAGAGATCTTGGAGAACTCCTCAATCGGTAAGCTTTTAACACATCTTTTGCTCGGCCTTCTCAGTACTAACCTCATTCCATCCAGATTTAGCAGAGATATGGAGCTCATAGACATGGAGCTTCCCAGCAACATGGTCAACTACACCTCTAGTTAGTAACCCCCCAATCTTGGAAGGGCCTAGGCTAATATTGTTTCAGCTCTCGTCTTATGTATAGCCAAAGTCGTCATCATTGCCATTTTCACTCGCTACCTGGGCGTGACAATCCCTTTCTTCGCCATCTATCTCTATTTCCTCCAGAGTTTCTATCTGCAAACGTCTCGCCAAATCCGGCTACTTGCCATTGAAGCCCATGCGCCTCTATTTACACATTTCAGCGAATCAATCGCGGGAGCAGTAACCATACGGGCGTTTGGGTGGCAATCGTACCACCAGGAGCGCAATTACCGTCTCATTGATGCTTCGCAGAGACCTGTCTATCTACAGAGCTGCATCCAGCATTGGCTTAGCTTTGTGCTTGAGATGATGACTACAGTGTTGGCGGTTCTCCTTGTCTCTACAGTCCTCATCTGGAAAGACAGGTTTAGTCCCGGGGGTGTTGGTGTGAGTCTTGTCACTGTGATTGGATTCAGTGAAGTGCTGGTGCGACTGGTTCAAACCTGGACGACTCTGGAACCAAGTATTGGTGCAGTGTCAAGAGTCAAACGCTTCGCAGAAGAAACGGAGACTGATGAGCGGAAAGAAAAAGGAGCATACGTGCCAGCTACATGGCCACAGGCCGGCGCCATTGAATTTGCAGGCTGGACCACATCTTATGAGTTAGTACCACTCTCTAATATCACCTTGAAGACCTTCTTAATTCATTCGTATCCGCAGAACCACGGCAGACTCCAAACCAGTACTAAACGGCGTATCATTGTCGATCAAAGCTGGGCAACATGTCGCAATATGCGGTCGAACCGGCAGCGGCAAAACATCTCTAATACTTTCCCTATTACAGATGACTGAGATGGTCGAAGGCAGCATCTCGATAGATGGCGTAGATCTTTCGACTCTCACCTGCGCAAAAGTGCGCTCACGCATTAACGTCGTGCCTCAAGATCCCTTTCTGATGCCAGGCACCATTCGCTTCAACATGGATCCCTTGAATGGTGCTTCGGACGAGGACATTATTCACGCGCTTGAGCAAGTGCGACTACGGACCATCGTTGATGAGCAGGGGGGAATAGACAAGGAGATTGATTTGTCGTCCTGGTCTTCTGGGCAGAAGCAGCTTCTCTGTTTCGCCCGGGCAATGCTAAAGAAGAGCAGGGTTCTCATCTTGGATGAGGCAATGAGCAGGTAAAAAAAAACTCTACATGTTTACAGCCCCCTTGTATATTTTCGCTGATTTTAATGCTTGCTATTAGTGTCGATCACGACACAGAGACCATCATGCAGGACATCATCGACACGCAGTTCAAGGAATGCACAGTCCTCGCGGTGATGCATCGCCTGGAGCACATTCGCCGCTACGACAAGGCCGCCGTGTTTGGGGACGGCAAGCTGTTGGAATTTGATGCCCCTGGAACACTTTTGTCTGGGGACACGAATCTCGCAAGGCTTTATTCTTTCTATCAGGGTTGATGACTGCCAAAATATCACCATAATACTTATTTATCAATTCAATTCCCAGCGTGACTGTGAATCCCGTAAAGCCTCCAATAACCGCCAAGCCCCCACTTCATGGCGGTGCGATCACGGAGCGCCTCCGAATCCTGAGTTCCCCAATTAGGCAAGCTGTCTCCAAAACCAACCCCAACCAAATTTCATGCTCCTTGTACACTCCGTATACGCAAAAAGCAATGAAAACAACTTTGCACAAGCGATACTCTAGAATTTTGATTCGATTTGTTTATTCTTTTTTTAGGTCTTCAGACGGACATGGAATTAAACCCGTCCATCTGGATCCTTCCCGCCCTCTCTATCTAAAAGCAATGTAGTACAAATAAGGCGACAAGTTTTGAGGAATCATTAAGGGTTATGTGGTTGGGATGCATCAGCAGCAAGAATGGTCAATTGCATCCAGCTTACTTGGAGAAGTAGTGGTTCTCATCGACGGTACGTCCGCGGATGTACTGGGGCTCTGAGCCGCGAACGTAAATGTCCTCGAAGAGAATGTCGGCCTTGGGCTCAGGGATGGCCATGGCCTCGGCGGCGGCGACCTCCTCGGCAATGTGGCCGCGGGCGGCCTTGTCAATGCTCTTGAGCTCCTCCTCGGTGCTGACCTCCCAGTCGATGATCTTCTGCTTGAGTCCGGCAATGGCGTCGTTGGTTGAGCGCATGCGCTGGATCTCCTCACGGGTACGGTAGGTGGTGCCGGGGTCGGACATGGAGTGACCACCGTATCGGTAGGTGACGTATTCGAGAACCATGGGGCCCTTGTCGGCAGCAGTCCACTCCTTGCCGTACTTGACGGCGGCCTTGACGGCAAGGACATCCATGCCGTTGACCTTGAGACCGGGAATGTACTGTCCACGCTTGTAGTAGTCGGTCAAGGCAGAGGAACGGGCAGCAGAAGTACCCATACCATACTTGTTGTCTGTAACACGCTTGTTAGCTCTGCGTCGCTCCACATGACGAAGAAGAAAAAACGGTCGTTAAAACTCACTCTCGCAGCCAAACAGAGCAGGAAGGTTCCACAGCTTAGCCATGTTGAAGGCCTCAAAGACCTGGCCCTGGTTGCTGGCACCGTCACCGTACAGAATGACACTGGCGTTCTTGCGGCCAGAGTACTTGTGGGCAAAAGCCAAGCCAGCGCCGACAGGGACCTGGGCGCCGACAATACCGTTGCCACCGTAAAAGTTCTTGGCGAACATGTGCATGGAACCGCCCTTTCCGTAGGAGATACCCTCACGACGGCCGAGAAGCTCGCCAATGATGGATCGGACAGAGCCGCCACGCATCATGGCGAAACCGTGGCATCGGTAGGCAGTGATGATGTCGTCCTCCTTGGTGATGGCATGCTCGATACCAACAGCAACGGCCTCCTGACCGGTAGACAGGTGGCAGAAACCACGGATCTTCTTCTCCTTGTACAAGCGATCGGCAGCCATCTCCATCTGTCTGAGCGATTATTAGTACTGTCCACGGCAGGCGGCTCTGGAGACGCTTCTTGCTGCATACCTGATGGCGACCATCTCGTAGTACATCTGCTTCAGCTCCTTCTTGGTCACCTCAATCGTGTAAGGCGGGGGGTCCAGCTCGTAGGTCTCGAAGCTCTCGTCGCTGAGAGTCACCTGGAAGGGCTCATCATCGGACTATACCGGATGGCTGTCAGCCGCCGTCTCGCAACGCTTCTCACAGCCATTGGCCTGCACAGCAAAATCCCCCAATCCAACCCAATCCATCGCGTTGCCGCACACACACACACACATTCCACGCGGGCAAAGAAAAAGCGCATCGAGGCATACCTTGGGCACCGACTGGCTCAGAGACGCTGAAGCGGCATCGGTGGTGACGGACCGGGCGACGGCAAAGGCCGCAGGGGCTCTGGGGCGCAGAGGCAGAGCCCGGGGGGCTCGAAGAGCTGCTCTGGAGAACATGGCGACGGCTGGCGTCTCTGGCAAGTTCTGTGGAGGGAATTGGCGAGGAAGATGGCAAAAGGTCTCTCCAAGCTAACAAGCTTCCGAAATTTCGCAGTGTTGAGTATGGAGGTTTGATTGTTGGATAGCGCTAGTCCGGGATAGGACTAGGGCAGGAATCCCACCCGTGGGGCACGAAAAAGAAAAGAAAAAAGGACAAGTACCGTAATAGTTGGGCCGCAGATACTCCGAGATAGCTCTGGGAGGACGGGAACTAGAACTACCCTAGAGCGCGGTCACGTGAACACGGCGCGTCTCGTGATAGCCCCCCCCCGAACGCGGGACTCAATTAACGCGATTCTGCCTGCTGAAGCGCGTCATGCTGTTAACCGGGCTGACCAAAAAGAGCTGTCGGTGCCTAGGCACCACCACGAATTCGACCAACATTCTTCATCATAAATACTGCTCCGTTTTCGCCTTGGCCTTGGGCTGCCTGAGATTCCAATCGTCTCAATTGATTCGCCGTCAACCGTCTCTGCTCCCGTCCAGCTCTACAAGAGCACTCTATAACGTCATGGCTCCGAAGCAGGCGACTCTGGGGTATGTGAAGCCAACGCAGCAGACAATTGGGTGTGTAGATGGAAGCGGTGCGTTCAATGCAAGTTTTACTGATCGCGATGGGCGTCTAGCAAGTTCTTTGGGGCAAAGACTGGTGCGCCGGTAAGGCAGACGACGCTGGCTTTTGCAACCAAGGCGGGGAGCAAGGAGACTGTCAAAGAAAAGGCCGAGGAGGACGGGTCTGAGGGTGACGCAAGTACAAAAGAAAACTCGGATCCAGAAAAGGGTAAGATGCTTTGTTGCTTGCCTTTGCTCAACCATAGTTGACTCATCGTGTAAGATTCCAAAAAACGGCCGCGATCACCAAAGAAGACCAAGGAAGCAAAGGCAGAGGTTGAGCCCAAAGTAGACGAAGATGAGGATGACGCCCCTGTTACGAAAAGAATCAGACGAACACGGGTCAAGATTGAAGATGACGAAGATGAGGCTCCTCAATCGCCCCCAAAATCGTCAGTCAAGGAAGAAGCTCCAAGCAGCCCTCCTGCAAAGAAAAAGAGGTCGCCGAGCCCCAAGTCAAGCCCCAAGTCGAGGTCTCAATCACCGAAGCCATCCAAAGCAACAAAGGAGAAGAAGAATGCTGCGGTCGAGGAGGATGCCGACAAAGTGATGAAGGATGAGGAGTCGTCTTCAGAGTCGGCGTCAGAGGTCGAGAGCGATACCGAAGAAAAGAAGGCTGTCACTGCCAAGGCGCGCAAAGCTCAACAGACAATGCTCCAGAAACATGAAAAAGACCCTTATCCCGACTGGACGGCTGGAACCCCTGTACCATATGCGGCTCTTTGCAAGACGTTTTCTCTCATTGAGCTGACCACGAAGCGATTGATCATCATGGAACACTGTTCGCGCTTCCTGCTTCAAGTCATGCGGCTCACTCCCGATGACCTGCTGCCTACGGTTCTCCTCATGATCAACAAGCTCGCTCCTGATTATGCAGGCATTGAGCTCGGCATTGGTGAATCTCTCATCATGAAAGCCATTGGCGAAACCACTGGAAGAAGCCTGCAGGTTATAAAAGCCGATCAGAAAGAGATTGGCGATTTGGGTCTTGTCGCTGTGAAGAGCAGATCAACACAGCCAACCATGTTCAAACCCAAGCCGTTAACCGTCAGAGGTGTCCATCAAGGATTGATGGGCATCGCCACAGTAACTGGTAATGGCGCCCAAGGCCGCAAAGTCGACGGAATCAAGAAGCTCCTATCTTCCTCAGATTCTCACTTGAAGGAAAAGGTAGACATCACCAAGGATAAGGGCGGTCCAAGCGAAGCAAAGTACATTATCCGATTTTTGGAGGGAAAACTTCGACTTGGTCTGGCAGACCGGACGGTTTTGGTTTCATTGGCCCAAGCCGTTGTAGCCCACGAAGCAGAGGTCAAGGGCAAGATCCCTAGCACCACAGATCTAGAGAACGGGGAGTCTATTCTCAAGACAGTTTACAGGTTTGTGCATATTGCGACTTTTTTTTGGTTTATGAACTTAGTGCTAATCCAGGACAGTGAGCTGCCGAGCTACGATGTCATTATCCCAGCCATGCTTCAGCATGGAATTCTCAACCTGAGAGAACACTGCAAGCTTCGGCCCGGTGTGCCGTTGAAACCTATGCTGGCCAAACCAACCAAAGCCATCACAGAGGTTCTGGATCGATTCGAAGGCCAGACATTTACCTGCGAGTACAAATACGATGGCGAACGTGCTCAGATTCATTACGTAGCCAAGGATGCTCCAGAAGGATCAGGAGTCTCGTCCATCTTCTCTCGCAATTCCGAAGATCTGTCCAAAAAGTATCCTGACGTTCTTGCAAAGCTCACTACGTGGGTCAAGGAAGATACAAAGAGCTTTGTTCTTGACTGCGAGACCGTGGCGTGGGACATGTTGGAGAAGAAGGTGCTGCCGTTCCAGCAACTCATGACTCGCAAGAGAAAAGACGTCAAAACCGAGGACATCAAAGTCAAGGTTTGTGTCTTTGCCTTTGACCTGCTGTATCTGAACGGAGAGGCTGTTGTGGAAAAATCGCTTCGTGAGCGAAGGGAACTTCTCAGCACTGCGTTTGTTCCCATTGAAGGCGAATTTGCATTTGCAACGCACATGAATGGTCAAGAGCTGGACGAGATCCAAACGTTCCTGGATGAGAGTGTCAAGGCATCTTGTGAGGGTCTGATGGTGAAGATGCTGGATGGCAAGGAGAGCGGATATGAACCCAGCAAACGAAGTCGAAACTGGCTCAAGGTAAGCAGGATTCTCTGCATCAAAGTACTGTACTCGGTTTGACTCTAACGCTGCGAAACAGATCAAGAAGGACTATCTCTCCGGCGTCGGTGACTCCTTGGATCTTGTTGTCTTGGGAGCCTACCATGGCAAGGGCAAACGAACATCCGTCTACGGCGCTTTCCTGCTGGCGTGTTACAACGCTTCCACTGATACGTACGAGACGGTCTGCAACATTGGCACTGGTTTCTCGGAACAAGTGCTTGAAGATCTCTATGCTCAGCTGTCGCAAATCACAATCGCTCGCCCCAAGCCGTTCTACGCACACTCCGCAGGCGGACAGCACCAACCCGACGTCTGGTTTGAGCCACGCTACGTGTGGGAGGTCAAGACGGCCGATTTGACGCTCAGCCCTCGCTACAAGGCTGGGTGGAAAGAGGGTGTAGACCCGGCGGGCGAGAAGGGCATCAGTCTGAGATTCCCGCGCTTCATCAAAATCCGGGACGATAAAAAACCCGACGAGGCAACCTCGAGCAGACAGGTTGCGGAAATGTACAGGAAACAGGAGAGCGTGACGAAGAACAAGGGCCCGTCGGTGGATGACGACTTTGAGTATTAAAAATAGAGGTTTATTGCTGGGGAAACTATATGTACCGATATTTTACTTTGGGCGGCGGGTTTTTTTGGGTTCATATTTAGGGGGTGCTTTTTTCTGTATGAGTTATGAGATGCATTGATTAGATACTCTGCCATTGCATATTATTCATGATTACTTTTCTGGGAAACGATTCTGCTTGTTGATGTCCTTGATTCTGTGATTTTCATCATGTATTCAACATTACGGGCTAGCTGTCCAGGAAGAAAACTTCCAAAGGCCAGGTCTACAATCTAAAAAAAAAAACCCAATGCACCGCAAAACGACCCTCCAACTCCATGTTCTCCTCTATAATATCGATCCCCTATCAGTATCATCCGCATCATCCGGCCTCAGCAGGCCCCTCTGCTCTTCATCTCTGCCTTCGTCCATAATGCCGCTCTCCTGCTCTCTCGCCCCATGTCCAGCTCCAGAAGAGGAAGAAAGACCAATAGTGCGTCTCGTCTCGTCTGCCCCATTGAGGACGTACCAAATGTCCTTTTTGGTCAACAGACCCTGCAAGACGCCGCGATCTGTAAAGAGCATGTATCGTAGGCCTAGTTTCTGGAAGTACGACACGACGAGATGCAGGGGCGTGAGAGACGGCAGCGTGAGAGGCGTCTGGTCCATCCACGGCCGCAAATCGAGCGAGGTGCGCGGATCCGCGAGGGGCTGGTGCGAAAAGTAGGCCTCCGTCTCTGGGGGCAGGCTCCGCGGAGACTGGGACGCGGTCCTCAGGTTATAGCTGAGCTCGGCGCGGGAGATGTAGCCCAGGAGGATGGCCTCTCGCGGGTCGGAGATGACGGGGAAGCCGCGGTGGGAATGCATCTCGAGGATGCTGCTGAGCGAGGCCATGGTGTGGCCCGTGGCCGTGAGGACGACGAGGTCTTCGATGCGAGTCATGATCTCGGCGACGGAAATGTCGGGGATGGCCACTTCTTCGCTGTTGTCGAGGAACGGGTATTCGTTGAAGTGAATCCAGGATTCGTAGATGCCGCGCCGCGAGAAGGCGTCGCCGACCCATTTGGAAATCATGACGGCGACCATGATGGGCAGGACGTACGTGAGGGCGCCGGTGAGCTCGAACATGATGACGACGATGGAGACGGTCATGCGCGTGACGCCTGCGAGAGCTGCTGATGCCCCGACGATGGCATATGTAGCGGGAGTGATGCACGGGACGTCAGGGGCGCAAGTCTTGAACAAGAAGAAGCCGCGGGCGTTGTCTACCCAAATCTCCATCAATATGCCCATAGCACGGCCGACCAAGGCGCCAATGGCCATGGACGGCAGGATGATTCCCGCGGGAATCTGCAGCCCAAAAGTAATGGTGGCAAGGAGGAAGCCGACGAGGGCGGCAAAGATGAGGAGAACAATGGTGCCGGCTGATGCTGCGCCAGTTTTGCATAAGCCAATCTGGTCATCGAGGTTCTGGGAGCACTCGGTGAAGAGATTGGACACTAGATCAGAAGTCTGGAACTTCATGTAGTGATTCGGGTAGTTTACAAGGGCAGTGAGGAAGGCCACGGCGAGGACTTGGGTTATTGGGCTCGGGAGCCAGGACTTGGCCTTTTTCCAGCGAGCGACGGCCATGTTGGCCTTGATGAAGAGACCACCGTAGACGCCCTACATGATCCAGTCTCGTCAGTCTTTAAAGAAGTGGCAAGGCGAGAGCGAAATAATACTTACCCCAATGATGCCCAGGATGGCATAGGGCAAAATCTCAAAGCCTTGCCAGTCATGGCTATACTTTGTCTGATACATGACAAGCTTGCCCGACCTAAAGGGGTCAAAGGCCTGAAGGATAACGGCAGCGGCCATGGCGCAGACGAAACTCTGCCACATGGTCTTGTCCGGGAAGAAGTAGGAGATTTGCTGTTTCGGAAATCAGACTGCTGCAATCTTGCTGCTGTTTAGAGTGTGTAGAATTTACATACCTCAAGACTGAATAGCACTCCTCCTATGGGGGCTCCAAAAGCGACTGAGATGCCTGATGCTGCTGCCGCTGAGAGGACTTCTCGTTTGCGAGCTATGGTGGTCAAGTCAGTGGATGACGCGAGACAGCAGCGGGCTTGAAACCAGTAATTTTGCCGTACCTTCATTGTCATTGATATTGGAAAAGAGCTTTATGAAAATGTTGGCGCAACAACACGCTACATGCACAAGAGGGCCCTCCTTTCCTAGCCACATGCCCGAGGAGACAGCAAGGACCTGTCCGAGTCAGCGTTGATCGTGACAGAGTGAGATACTAGACAGGTCTTACCAAACCAAACGACTTTGTGACCAGAGTCCATGGGCCCAGAAACTTGCGAATGACGAATCCTCCCAAGACGGTCTTGATCTCGGGGATACCACTGTGCTTAGCATGGATGGCATATTCCTGCACGAGCAGCGCCGCACAGTATGCGAAAAGGACCTGTCCAGGCATCGGGTTAGTACATCCCAGAGGCTCAGAAGCCCATCAACGCCAAGGGCAATGAATGCCACGTACCCCAAAAGCCAGGAAGAAGAAGTACTCGATGAACCACTTGCCCGCGCCCGAGTGGATGCCCAGAGCCTCGCTCCAGAACCTCCATCCAGCGCACTTGGAGCCCTGGTCGTAGCCATAGCAGCAAAAGTTCTTGTTCAGATAGAAATGCCCGCCCTCGGGCCCGCTGGTGCAGAAGCCAAGCTTGATGTCGCCGAGCCAGTCGGTGGTGATGTCGATGAGCGCCGCAATCACACCGACGGCCAAGCCCGTCAACAGCAGCACGATCCAGACTTGGCTGGCGTCCAACAGGTGTCTGACATAGCCAATGACGCCGCCGCCCGAGCTCGAGCCCAGCACGCGCAGGCGCTGTCGCTCCTTTGTGTATTCGAAGATCCAGTCGATGGCCGTCAAGTCCTCGTAGCCAACTCGCCGCCCTGGGCCCTCGGCATACCAATCGTGGGCGATGCCATCCTTGCCATCTTTCGAGCTGGCGGCCGTTGCGCTCCCAAAGACCTGCTCCCGCAGCGACCCAGAGACGCTGTTGAGCGAGTCGGACGGCTGGTGTCTGCTGGACGGGCGCTGCTGCGGTCGCGGCGGCGATGCGGACGAGGAGCCCGTCAGCGTGGAAAAGACGCGCAGCGGGTTCGACAGCAGCGCGGGCTTCTGCTTGCGCTTGAAGGACAGCGGCGCACCGAGATCGCCATGGATCGGGTCGTGGTCGAGGATGTCGCTGTCGCTGTTGCGATCGTGGTCTTGATCGTGGTCGTCGAGGAAGTCGAGCTCGTCGGACGAGTCGGGCGTGACGATGGCGGGCGTCTGGGAGGAGGATGAAGCTGCAGGGAAATGCTCGCGGGCTCCAGACATGATGCGACAACTTCTATCCCATCTTCTGCTGAGCGAACCGAAGCTTCGTGGATCGAACCGCCGTTGGAGGAGCTGAAACTGGCCCGGCGCCAGGGCGGGCTCTGGAGGGGCGGATGGTGATTGGCTAGAGGGGTTCTACAGGGCACTTGCACGGTGCTTTGCGCCTGAGACTCTGCTGCAGTGGCCTTGATGGCTTCGAATACCTTCATCTTCGTGTCTTTGATAGCATCAACAACTGGACATTGTTCTGTATTTCTTTTAAAACTCTTTTCATCAAACTTTTCTTCATCTAGCAACCATATATACCCTATTGAAACTACAATGCTGAATCCGGGTCATATCGCATAAGTGGCTTATCCGTCATCAGCTTGAACAGCCAAAAAAAAAAAATCAGGAACCCAATATCAAAATGGAGTCTCAAGGCGACAAAGCAGAAGCATCGTCATCTACCACATCCAATGCTAATCAAGATGAAGTCAGCATTTCTAAAATCCAAACATCTGCTCCAGGCACAAGACGACACCCAGCGATTTGTTGGACTGGCTCTTCTGAAATCCGTCCTGGACAACTCGCCAGGCCTCCAGCAGAACGATGAAGCTCTTCAGATATTATGGGACAGCATCCCGGCCAAATTCCTAGACAGGTTGTTACGCACTGGATCAAATCCATCGAAGCGGGACTCCAAGGAGATGCTCGACTTGGCCGTGTCTGTTTTGCACACCTTTGTTGCTCTGCTGCCTGCTGAGGCGACGTCTCAGCCCAAGTTTACAGATAGAATCCCCAGACTCGTCGGTGCTGTATTATATGGGTTCGTTCGTCAATCAACTGCCTCTAATACACTCGCTAAACTCTTGTCTAGGTCAGAGGAAACAGTCAAGATGCTTTTACAGGTGCTTCATGCCCTCGTGAGTTCTCAAGAGGGCGCCATGACACTCGTAAAAGTGGAAGACTTGAGCTCCATTACGGAGATTGCACCATCACACGCCGTTGCAATGGACATCCTGCGACATGCTTGGCTAAACGCCATGGTAGTCGTAGATGACGCATCATACTTGGCTAATCGCATAGATCGCAACGTACAGTCTCTGGTGTCCTCATTCCGAGGCACCGACGCTGTGACATTTCTTGAGTTTCTAGGGCTGCTGCTACGGCAAGCAAGCCCAGAAGTAAGTCGAATTTCCTCATGGTCCATCATGTACATGTACTAAAAAGGGGTGAAACTGCTCGCTTTAGATCATTCCGCCCAATCCGAAATGGCTAAACTCAGTCATCAACTTCATTCGAAATCTAGTAACCAGTCGGCCAAACTCTGCGGCCCGGTCAGCATACACGAATGCCGCCGCATCTCTCCTTCGGGTGTATCCCAAAGAAGCCTCGCAGTTGATATTCAAGCCTGAGAAGAGCGATGAAAACCCATTCTCCTATCTATTCGTCAATCTTCTTCTCATCGATGTCCGCTCATCGGCACCAGTGTTGCTAGAGCAGATCAACAAACCTGAATACCCAAACACCTCTCAAAGGCTCGCTTCTGCATTTGACATTATATGCATCTTCATTGGGCATTTAGTTCGCTCATTAGAGGATGAGTCGCTCGAGACTCTCATCATGTCACCGGACAATCTCCTCAAGCTCCGCAAGGGCATATCAGAAACCATGTCTGTCACCATCGAGTACCTTCGTGATCGATGGGACGCCACGTTTGCCGGAGCCATGGGGCTACATCCAGAGGCTCGATCCGGAAAGGCGGAAACCTCAATGGGCTCGCGGTTTACCCTCACGTGGGACTCTTTAGAAAACATTGCTGACGAGGACCCCTTTATTCTCTCCGCCGTGAGGGCCCTCGCCATCTGGCTCCGCGAGGACGAAAACGACATGCTGAGGAAGGAGGCCACTGGCTTGACAGACATGTTTATGGACCTCTACCGTGGCAGTACAACCGAAAAGCTCGATTTCCAATCTCCCATCCTCGTCGCCCTCGAAGGTCTAGTCACATTCGACAAGGGCCGACATATCCTTCTTCAGAACGACGGCTGGAAAACGCTCAGCAAGGACCTTGTCGAAATCCTCCAGCAGGACGCCTCCACCATTCGCGAGGATGAGACTTCTCGGGGCGTCGAAATCGTCCGTGTGCTGCTCCAGGTTGCAGAGCAAAGCAGCGATACCGCCGAAGAATGGATGGATCTCATCACGGCGGTGGCGGCGTGGGATGTCTTTAGGGAGCGGCAGGCACATCCTCTGGTTTTGGAACTTGAGGTTGCGGCATTGCAGCTTTGCTGTGCGTTGTTGATCAAAGCGAATATTGGTATGAAGAAGAGATTTACACATTCGATTAGTGCGCTTGTGGGTATTGCAACGCAGCTGGAAAGGGGGATATCAAAGGATAGCTTTTTGAGGGAGGACATTGACGATGTACTGAATGTTCTAGGGGAGTTGTCGCGTAGCGTATGAAGACATGGCACATATAGCCCATGGTAAATAATCAAGCCAAGACAGCGTTGAGACACAAATATGCAGTTCGATGACATATACAGCACTCCAGTGTATATACCCGCTGGTAAGCAAACATGAGATTATGACCTCCATCACATCGCCTCAACAGCCTCCATGCCCACAGCCTCCTTTTCTGCCACAGCCGCTGCCGCCGCCTTTGCCCGCTTCTTTCGCGCCCTCCTGATTTCAATCTCGACGTGCTCCATCTCGGCGTTGACAGAGATGAGCCGCGGGATGACCTGCTCCACGGCCTGGACAGAGAGAGTCTGGGCTGTTCGCAGAGGAGCAGGAGCCAAGATGCCGAACCAGCGCAGAGGGTTGTTGGTCGCCTTCTTTGTCTTTGTCTTCTCCTCCTCCTTGTCTTTCTCTTCGCTTTGTCCCTCGGTGCTCTCTTCATCCTCGGGATTGGCTTCGGAATTTTCCTGGGCAGCGGTAGTGTCCGCTTTGTCTCCATCAGAACTCTCCTCACGTTTCTCATCCTCTGTTTGGCCTTTGTCATCCACGGGAGAGTTTACGCTCTTGATCGTAAATGTAGGTACGTCGTCTTCTCCAGGCGCAATATCCAACACTCGTAATGCGCGCATCCTCTCGTCATAGTGGTCCTGGCCGTATCTCATGCCCCGCTCGCCAGCAAAGTTGGCCCTGGCAATGTTCTGGAACACGCCCGCCTGAAGCTTCGCCAGGTCCTCTCGCAGGCGCGAATATTCGTCTATTAGGTTTAGGTAGCGCTCCAGGAGCGAGTCAATCTGTTGTTGCTCCATGTTGAGGTTTTTTTTTGGTTTTTTTTGGGGTTGGGCAGCTGTGAGGTTGAGGTTGAGAGGTTGACGTCAAAAGGGCGAGTCTCGGGGATTCGTGGTGGGGGTTTGGAGCTGAGCCACCTCATTCGACGCAACTCTATCTTGCTTGTTGAGAGCAGATTGCCACGGGGTTGTTTTTTGGAATTTCTGCCTATATACGGAATTACAACGAGAGGAGAAGTGTGGAATTTGATTGATTGTCTACATTTAATCGGCGATAATGGACACCTGTCGTAATGTACCTAATCTCCGCGGAACAATGACAAAAGGCAGAATCATAAATGTGTGGTAGTTTGAGGCCCTATTTAACCCCCCCACCATATACCACATTCATTGACAGCCTCCTTATTCGATCAATTGCAAAGAAGAGACATGTATAGACACCTTTCAAAGCGCAGATTATTGAAAATAGACCTCATGGGGCCTCTGTTGTCGATGCCGTCCTGGGCCATGCCTCGTGAACCACACAGTGTAGGGTAGTCTCGACAGAGAGAAATACTGCATGTAACCATTGTGTGTAATTGCCACTTCACATCGTCTGCATCAACCCCATCCTCATTGTTAGCAAAAGGCGCTCCGACACCCTAGAAGACAAGCCGAGCAGTCACATCACACAATCCTGACACAGAGCTCATGGCAGCCGCGGTGGAATTGCGGGCAATTGCATTCATCTCCCGCCACCGTGATCTAGAATATGCACGCGTTACACCATCATCAGGGTTCGCACATCCCAAAAAAGACGACGACACCCTTTCCAAGCGTTGGGCGGCTCTCACCGAAACCGGTGAAGTGCAAGCGTGCATTTTGCAGAGTAGCACGACAGGGAATCTGGTGTGGTCAGGTGCATATGGCGGCTACGTGCAATCTACAACTCCCCTTCATTTTAACCAAGCACGGCTCCCATACGAGGTACTACTAGGAGGCTACATCTGTGGCTTGGAAACAATCGGATGATTGCCGTCTGGTGTGTTTCGTGCCGTGCCAAGGAGATTACCTACATACCCTATGTTTGATTGCCGACGCAGGAGATAGATGGAGGAGGACGGGGGGGGGGGGCCAACACAAGCTGTACTTGTTACGTATTTCAGCAAGTTATTCAGTGAGAGTATGGAGTACAGGTACGGCCATCATACCAGACGGTATGTAACTTTGTTGGTAGTGAGCTCGTTCATTTTAATTACACAGGGCGCCAAAGCTAGAGCTCCAACGGAGTGCTCCATTTCACGCCGGTAGATCGAGACAGGGGTGCGAAGGAGAGCACAAGAAAGAAGCCACAACGGTGATTTCATTAGATGGCGGGAAACGCTCGCTAGGAGAAAAAAAGCATATCTCGTTAAGGAGGCAGCTCACGTGCGCCATTAGACGAGGAGAGAGAGAAAAAAAAAACCAAGGATCTGAAAGCCAGAAGAAGGGCATGGAGCATCTGTGATAGGGAGAGAGATTTGAGGCCTGGCCGTTAAAAATAGTCACACGTTTGTATCGTTTCTTTTTTGCTCCCCTGCCTGTAAGAGGCACGCGCTCTGGTAATCATCTTGTCTCAGCGAGATGATGGTAATGTCGAGATTTGATTTTGCACATCTCCGTTCTTGTCTCTCTTTTGCCCCGTTGCCTTGTCACGGGCAGTTCGGAGGAGACAGAGCCGCTGCTGGCTGCATGGGCTGAAACTTGGGGTTTGCAGTAGCTGGTTTGGCAGATGGGCTTGCAAGGGGCCCGGAAGGAGCCCCGAGTGCACGATCCTGGGCGAGTGGCTTCCCTGCTTTGACCTCTGTTTCTTCTTCTTCTTTGATTCTTGTTCATGGAGGGCTGCACCACGGTTTTACGTTGTAGAACCCGAGTGCGTGTGTCGGCCAGGAAGGGTTTGTGTGGCGTTGAGAGCACGCAATCTTGTGTTACTTGCATGGACAAAGGAGGCAGAAACAGAGCCAACGCCCGCTTAATGTTTCCTCAGCATCTGCGATGCGTCTTGCTCCGTAGTACACACAGGTGCTGAGCTTGTAACCACAGGCAATGGGCCATGTACGTCATCTCTCTGTAGCAATCTGCATTTGCAAACACATCGAGAGTCGCTTTTGCTCTGATATCCCTTGTTTCACGCCAACTCTGGCTGCGCTCCACATGTTATTCCTGGTACCGGGTACCGCGTGGGAGCGCAGTGATGTGTAGGCGCACGTATGCCGGTTCCAGCTGGCTACAAGTAACGAGTACCTGGGGCCAGCAAAAGCTTGACTATAGCCTCTTGCCCGTTCTCTGCGGTCAATGAAATCGGTGTCATGCCAAGTGTATCCTTCCGATTGATGTCGGCTTGGCCTGTAGCAAGCAAAAGCTTGACTATAGCCTCGTGCCCATTCTGTGCGGCTAAGGATAACGCTGTATAGCCATATTTATTCGCCATATTTATCTCGACCTGGCCTGTGGCAAGTAAAAGCTTGCACATATCCTCATGCCCAAACTTCGCCGCCCATGACAGTGGTGTGCTGTCAAGCCCATCTTTTGAATCGATTCCAATGGTGGCCATACTGTCGCTCCGCAGAATGGCGTCCATCACTCCTCGGATATCATACCTCGCTGCAAGGTGTTCAAGGCGGGTATTGTGTATTGGGCAGTCCTTCGCATGTCGATGTACCTCATTGCAAATTTTTGTCAAGATATCCAGGACATCATTTAATGGCCATTCCAATAATTCCAACACTCCCTCTGGCGCGATGTTATAGCGATCACTTTTCTTTAGGTGTGCCACCCATGAAGAAATCGCGTAACGCAGGAAAGGAAAGCCAGCATACAGTTCTGCTTTTTCGTAGGTTTTAAATTGTACGATGTCTTCCATCGCAAAGTATCGTATGCAAGTTTTGGATAATTCCAAATGTGACATTCCGATTGCTGCATCAGGCGACATTGGGTGTCCAATAATCTCTTTCACTAGCTTTGACAAGCCTTTGTCGATGAAGAAATCTTTGACCGACTGATGGATGAATTGGACAATAGGGTTGGACCCTATTGTAACCTCAGCAAGTCCTTGGCTAAGCTTCACAATTTGGCTCTTCATCCGATTGTCGTCTGGTACATAATCATCTGCGTTCTGGCAATCTTTTAATGAGGAATAATCGGCATTGGTGGCAATAGCCCATCGTAGCTCACTAACCGACAATGGCCGTGTGGCAAAGCAAATCCACTTGATTAGCTTTAGAGATGCTGCTGTCATATTTTGGATGAGTCCATTATACAACTCATCGAGGCCTTTTGGGATAGAATGCACTGCCGCCGTGATCTTGGTTGGGCCGTCTCCATTTAGTCCAAGATCCACGACAAGTTTCACTACCAGCTCTGCCCACAAAAAAACGCCAGAAGCACGATCTATAATTAGGTCTGGGATCGTGGATGGTATTGATTCTCTGAAAGAAGATAGTTCGGACTTTACATAGGTGGAAATGTCTGCTCGGTTCTCCGTCTCGAGGCATAGCTCTAATAAACCGGGAGAGCTTAGTATTGGGTAATGACGACAACTGAAACAGATCCGAAGTTGTTTACCGGAAATAGGCGGAGGTTTCATCTTTTCCATTAAGAGTTTGAACTTTTTGACAAGGTATTTTGCATTTACCTCGCCACACTCATCAAGCGCATCAACAAACAGCCAGACCGAACGAATCGCCAAGACTCGTGGAAGAGACGACTCCAAGAAACGCCATAGATCGCCCGAGTGCCATTTCCACTTCTCCTGGTAGGTGCCCATATCCTGGCACTTTTGTGTAAAATCATCAACAAGATCTGGCAGCGCGTCAGGTGCCTGCTTAAGAGTTTGGTGAAGAAGGGATCGGAATACTCCGAACGGAGTCTTTTGAAGTTCCTCTCCACGCCGTGGAAGAAGAATGAGAGAAGGAGATCGCTGTTTGTGGTGCTATTTGCAGTGCTGGAAAGGCCTTTTTGGTGACCAAAGGCATATTTGAGAAGTGTGGACTTGCCCGAGCCTGGCTTCCCCTTTATCCAAAGAAGCCCATGGTTAGATGCAATCCAGCTGATGTACGTCCCATGTTGAAGTAGCCATTCGCATGTTCCCGAGGTAGCGTCGCTGACGCCGGAAGAACGGGTTTGCATATGCTCGAAGGCTAGTGATTGCAGGCACCTTCGTGTTTGCTCTGGAGATGCTTGGCGTAATGAATCTATAAGGTTTCAATACCATTTCTATCAAAGCTGATTGATATAGAGCATAAATTAGTCACATACGTTTACGTTGTTGAGTTTGTCGTGCCTCTCGGACGAGACTTTGAATGAGTTCGACCACTTTTTCGTACTCATCATCTTCTGGTCCAAACTTGACCATTTCTGAATGAGTACGGTCAATGGCGCAAATGAACTGCGGTCCATTCTCCCATTCTCGGCAGTGTGTGGCGGACGATTTTGATACCAAAACGGCAGCTGGACCTGCTATTTTCCAGTTTCCTCTTTCATCCTACTGCTTGTTAGTATAGTATAGCAATAACTAAATCATTATTGATTATAGACCTTTATGGCAGTTGGAGACATGCGGGTTTCGTAAAAACAAATAATCTTCGATGCTCGAGCCCCCATTGTCTCCAGGAATTCGCGATGCTGAGTATTCAGGATCTGTGAATTAAAGAGTCCAATAGATTCCAGTAGAAATCGGTTCGGCCTGTTTTCAACCATGGGAATGAGCGAGCTAATGTCCATACCGTCATGCGGAACACCAAAAAAGGCGATTCCGTATACCGCTCGTAACAGTTTTTGATCTTCCTCGTCTTTTGACTTGTGGAGGGATATAAGGGTCTATTATATTGTGAGTAGACTCTTTAGACAAAGAGGGCAAGTACAAATACCTGCTTGACGATCAATCCGCCTAAACTGTGGCCAATGAGTACGATGGGCTTAAATGCGCCTGCAATCGCCAGCTTTCGGAGGTGCCGATGAAAAGCTGTGCCTAAATCTTCCAGGTTCTGGAAACTGTCGCTCTGAAAAAGACTTGAGCTGTAGCCATATACCGTAACACGCGAAACGGGTTTGTTGTCGCCACCTTCTTCAGTTACATCATACGGGAGGGCATCTCGCAGCCACATGTGCTCCCCGTGTCGTTCTTTGAACGACCCGAACGGGTGTCCGCCAAGGCCAGAGATCGCGATTAGGCTTGACAGTGTTAGCAACTGTATTGGGGCGCAAGTTACGTATCAGTCACTTACTCGACTTTGTGATTTTGTGGGAGAGGAGAGTACAAGGTTGTGACACCCAGAAACGCAGTGTCAAGCATCAAGCTCCGCGGTCTAACATGTTGATCAGACGAAGGTATATACAGAGCAATACCTCGAGCCGGGTCAGCTAGACGCTCCTGCAATTGGCTGGGAATATCTTGAAAAGTGACTGTGGCCGTCTGTGATCGCCTATGGATCTCGTTGGCCAAAGACTGGACAGCCGGGCCAGCATAGCCATGCTCTGCCAAAAAAGAAGCCAGTCTATCTCGATTCCAGTCGTGAGGCACACCTCGCACGCGGAAAGTCCGCCTTTCCCTGGGTAAATCTTGGCTGTCGCTCGGAAGCGATGCCATCGCGAAGATGATACGTGCTATGCAAATATATTTCCAGGAAGATGGCCGACGCCGCGTGGATAGTTGTGTACAGATGCAGCGATTATAGCGAGAAGGAAAGCAATGGTTCCTGTAGCTTTTCTCAACTCCAGCCCTTTGGGTTTCAAGATTACGCGTAGCTGCCTAATGGAATAGCCAATCACTTACGCGCATTCATGATCCCGTGAGGCTGCGCATGTCGCCGCATACGCGCTGAGCTCAATGGAGCAGAGTGGCGCAATACGGGCAACATCAACAGCATGAATGAATTGCAAGGCTCTCACTTGGATGAACGAAAATAATTTGTGTTCTGAGAAATTTTGGCGAGAATTCTGAGTACAAATGGATAATCTTCTTCACGAAATAGATTCTCTGCTTTTAGGAGTAAGATGGTCAATTCTGTCACGCTGCAAATCCGGCGAAGCATCATGTTGAGCACTGAACAATGCGTCGGTGGGCGAAAATTCAGCTTAATAAGGCCAACGATCACTGACAACATAATCGTCTTTATACATATACACAATGAAATTAGAATGTATCCATGTTATTCATTATTATTTATAAGCAACTGGTGTTTTTTCCCTAGAAGTTGTCCCTTTACCCAGGTAGATTTTCTTGACAAGTGAATGAACGTGGGCCATCTCAACAGGCTTCTTGTCGATAGGTGTCGGCTGCATTTTCTTCGATGAGCCGCTGTGTATTTCATCAATTTGTATGGATCTCAATGACGGAAGTTGATGAAATGAGAGAAATACATTGAGAAATGATTTCCATGATTATTGAGATATTTCACATAGCACCACTCTCAGTCAACAGCTCAGTGAGTGAGTCTTTATATGAGATGTTCGCTGGTCAACATGAGTGAGGCCTATAGTGAATGATCTCAGTGGCAATAAACGTAAAATAGCCCGCACATGGTTATTTGTAAGTGTATTGCAGCCCACAAACGGATCGACACATAATATGGAAATGAGACACAATGAAAACTGCCATTATTTCTAAACACATCATACGAGCTCTCATAGCCAAAGTGTGCTGTCAAATATCACATTCGCATTGGCAGGGTAAGCAGACAATCTGCCGCATCGCACCCTTGCCCGGGATTTGACGCCCAAAAAGGCAAAATATCGATTAAGCTAACTCATAATCTAGATCTTGAGCCTAAATACGAGCCCACCGGGTCTCAGTTGCAAGCGCTTACACAGAGTCTGAGAGAAATGGGCAGCACAAATGCATCGTTTTTCATTGGATTTCTCATGTATGAGGCTTCTGATCATTGCCAATTATTCGCAAAAGTGTCAGGTGCGGAATCGATAAGGAGTGCACGTGTCGTTATCGCGCAGCCGAGGGCAGGGTGTAGCTTATCATACAGTGGGAGTCCAAAAGTGACGATCCAGTTTCAAAACCCCATAGTAAATCCACTAAAATCTAGATTTCTATATAGTAATTTTAACATAAAAGTATATAGTAAAGAAATAAAATAAAATTATAATATAGTAAATAAATAGCTAAATTTAATAAATATATAATTACTTTTTATTAAATATTTTTCTTTTAATTTTATATTAATTTTTAAAGATATAGTAAAAAAAGTACGCTAGTGGCTTATAATAGCTTATATATTAGAAATTAATACCTAAGCTACTGTAAAT
>MDJU01000434.1:0-27280 GCA_001721665.1 Trichoderma pleuroti
CGAGGTCGGCCGTCACGTCGATTGTCATGTCGTCTCGCACGGCGCTGCTGTCTTCGGCGGCGCTCGTCTCGTCTTGATTCTCGTTTGCCTGGTCTTCGTAGCCGGAAAGAGACACGTTTGCGGACGATTCGAAAAATTGCTTCCAGAACTAGCAAACGGCAGCAGTTAGCATACAATTGTCGGGACGCGCCGCCGGAGCCATCGCCATACCTTGGATGCTTCCCAAACGGCTCGCGAGTGCTCTCCATACTGCTCCACTAGCGGCAAGATGCCCGTTGTGACGATTCGATGGGCCTTGCTGAAGTTGTGATCAATCTCTAGAATGCCATCAGCTCCCTGGAACTCGGACGGCGGACAGACGACTGTCGAATCCCACCTTGCAGCGTCAGAGTAATGGACTGCTCCAGCTTCTCCAGCTCTTCCGTCAAGCTCAGACTGCGCTGCGGCGCGACGCCTTGTCCAGACATTGTGCAGCGGCCGAGGATAGGAGGCGAATGGGTTCAAGGGTAGGAAAGATGGGAAAAATGAAAAAAAAAAGACGACAATTGCTGCGCCGATATGCTGGGCGCATCGTTTTTGTTCAGGCTTGTCTCGATCGCGTCTCCACGCGATGAGGGGCAAAATGTCACTTTTTTTGGCGGGGCAGTTCAACGCTGATGTTTATACCTTAGGTACTATAGGTATTATACAAGCAAATTAGTGATATGACAACAGAGCAGAGCACTGAATGGTCATTGATGTTAAAGAATCATGCATCTCGAATTGTACGTTTACAATTAATGTATCATCATTTCAGTGCTCTAACAACATGGCTCGTTACACCGCCAATTCCTACTGCCGCTTGAGATAGTAATCAAACATGTCCAGCTTGACCAGAAGCTGGGCCACCATACTATCGTCGCCAGTGCCGTACTGCTCCTTGAATATCCTGTCTTCCCTCCCTCTCTTACCGTCGGTGCGACGAGCCTTCTCCGACAGGCTGCGACAGACTGTGATGAAAATCTGCACCTTCTTCTTGAATTCTGCGTACAGAGTCGCCGGGTCGAGATCGTCTTCCACCCCCAACCGCTGTAGCCGTATGTGTTTGGCAAATCGCAAAATATTGTTAAAAATGTCCTCTAGTAGCTTCAGTACCGGCTGCTGCTTCTTTCGTAAAAACAGAGCAAGCATGATCCGATCCAGGACGAGAGAATGAAGCTCCTGCAGTTTGTCAGGGCTCTGCACCTCTTCCGACGAGCTGTTCGTGCTTGGTCGGTGGAGATCCGCCTCCATCTTGTCCAGTTTCTTTTCAAACACCCGCCAGGGAACACCAATGCCCGTGTCGAGAAAATACGCAGACACGCTGGATACAAAATGCTGCGCTTCTCTGACGAAGCGGAGCGTTGCGTCGCCGGGATCTTCCCATTCACGGGCCAGCGAGTTGGCATCGCGGAAAAGCTGGTTGACAACAAATATCATGCGCAGGACTCGCAACAGGAGCTTGAAGATGTAGTCGTATTGCATCAGGTTCATGGGCGTGATGATGGGGCTCAGCTGCGGCGGCGCCGTATAGGAAAGGCGAAGAAAGTCCAAGGCTTCGAGGGAGTCGGGGTTCATGCATTGGTTGATTTCCTCGTCAGACAAGTCTCTCACGGCAAAGCTCATGTTGCCTGGCAAGCCAGAAACCTCCTTGTCAAAAATGCGTTCGTTGCTGACAACTTTGGTGCCGTCTGCGTCAGCGCCGTAGCATTCAGAAAGTATGCCCATCAATGCCAATCGCAGCTCTGAAGTTGCCGGGGGCCAGTTGTCGCGTCCCCCCAGCCGCAAGCCCATGACATTGCTCCTCCTTGCTCCCCCTGGTCTCCTTTGGGCCGACTCCATATCGGGGTCAAATAGAGCATGAGAGAGACGGCTGCAGAGATTGCCATTTCCGAGAAGCTGAAACTCTCGCTGCAACTTTAAATGGTCTCGCAGATTGTGTGCAGCAAACAGGAGCTTGAGAGTCTCCTTGTTGACCACTTGGGCCTGTGCCGAGGCAATGACGCCAAACGAAAGAACCGGAAGCAACGTCCAGTGAGGCGTAGAATTCGAGAGCTCAATGGCCGAGGCGTGTGTTCCACAGAGTCTGTCGCGCACAATCCTGCCGAGGGGATCCTCTGCGTCGTGCGTGGCCACTGGCTGAGCAAACTGTTCCATGGAGGCGGCAATATGCTCTTCCATGCCCATCTGATCCAGTCCAAAGTAGGTGAGGACGGAGCCGGGCTTGCCTCCCAATGAATAGATGGAAATCTCCATGGGGTCGTAAGAATAGTCGGGACGGCTTGACTGGATGGCGTCGACCAGATGGTCGCGGTACGCAACCGCCTGGCTCTCAAGGCGCAGTATGGCGTCCCAGTCATAAAGCCACTTGGCCTGGGGAGGATCACTAGACGCAATCACGTCGTGCTGAGCGAGCGGGTGGTCTTCATGGAAAGTGCGGATAAATCGCAGGTTGCGCCCAGTCTCAAATATCGTCTCCGTCACATCGTCGGGCATGAAGCGCGGCATCTTGCCCGCGTCTAGGACGTAGTCGACCTCTGCGAGCTCCCGGCCGAAATCGTCCCGAAAGACTCGTTCCTCGACCTTGACAAACCCTTTGCCTTGTCCAAGATTGGCCTTGGTAAAGGGCAGCCCTTGCTCACGTCTTGTTCCGATCCACTCTTCGAGAAACTCGATCCAGGGGCCAGACACTCTCCGCAGCACTTCTCGCATGATCTGACGGAGATACTCCTCGTTGCTATCCACCGAATATGCCTGATGAAACACGAGGTTCAGAATATCCTCATCCGTAAGGCCATGGCGCAGCTGTGATGTGAGCGCCTTGAAGGGTCGCAGAATGGCCACCATGGAGTTGACGGTGGATTGAAGCTGCAGAAGCGAGCGAGGGTTCCGCCCGTTGAATGCCACCCATTCTTGAACAACCTGCAAGACCTGGCTGACAGTGCTGGCAAGGGCCACACCGCATCGGCTTGGATGCTCCGAGTATGCGGAATGCACAAAGGCGCGCAGACCTATCAAGGTGCTCCCGCATCTCAGGCACTTATTCTCGAGCGCCTGCAAGACATTGCTCGAGTACCCCGAGGCCCTCATTTTGGGAAGCGAAGGCTTGAGGCCCAGAGTGCCGTCCTTTCTGGTAAAGAGAACGGATTCTCCGCCGAGTGCCAAAGCTAACAGCGAAGACAAGTACGTCTTGGCATCAACCACAGGGACGCCGACGTTTCTGAGCTTGAGAGGGTCGCTTGAAGAGAATAGCAAAGCGTCGTACGTGGCCGGGCCAGCCTCGGTAACCATCATGGGTTGATATGTTGTGGCTGTATCGCCGGAGAAGAAGATGTCCCACGTTCTATATGGAGGTTTCGGTTTGGCGGGCACTCCTGGCTCTAGCCATATGTCGGACATGTCTTCATCGTCATCGCTATCGAGGGCCGCAGAGGGGCCTTTGGATGGCTTTTCCGGGCCATCTATAGGCCTTGGCGATGCATCATCTGGCGCCTCGATTGCCTCGGCAGAACCCGTGGGGATGTCGTGGACCGATACGAGCTTGAAGAAGCCATCGTGGGTTGGCGTTATGGGGTCGAGCGCGAAGGGATCCGAGTCTGGGCTGGAGAGAGCATCTGGCCACAAAGAGAAGACGACAGTAAGCCTCTGAGATGTTACATCATACATCGCAAAGGGAAGAATAAATCGCGAACCAATTGCTTACTTGTGAGATTGTTAGAAAAGAAGCTGGCCGGTGCTTCTGCCTCCAGGCCCAGCAGCAGCTTTGACGGCCGCCAGAAGTTGGGAATGGCAAAGACGTATTCCTCGGAGCCATCGCTGGCCATGGCTCACAGCAGGTTCAGCGATGGATGCATAGAGGACAAGATACGGCAGACGCGCCAGCGGAGGCCATGCGCGTTGTCGACACAGACTCCAAACGAACAAGAAAGCTTGTTGCTATCTACAGGGCAGCCTCCTGTGGTTCTGGGTACGGAGCACGCGCTAGAGCATTGGACGCAACGCCTGTAAGGCACTAGCAATGGGTACAGGCACTGAGCTCCAGGGCCATCAGCGTTTACCCCACCCTGCAGCTTAGCGGCTCAACAGCTAATGATCTCATGCTCAATGGATTAATTGATGCTTTTTGCCTTTTGCTGGAGAACTCTAGCTTCAATTCTTCTTCCGTCGTCAACTTTTCTTCTTATCCGTCTTCAACATCATCACCCAATGCTGTATTAGAATTGAATCAATTCCTTTATTTCAACTTTTCATATTCTTTTCACTACTTTACCCTTCACCTCTTAATAACTCCGAGTCTACGCCACAATGCCTCCAAAGAAGCGATCCCGCCTCCAGATGTCGTCGACGCCCACCACCATCCGAGAAGACAGTGCCATGGACATTGACTCTCCTCGGATAAGTGGCACCCCGGGCTTCCTCTCGTCGACGTTCAAGCCCATCATACCAGTCACTCCGTACGATAATCTCTGGACGGACGACCAGATCTCTTCACTATTCAAAGGCGTCATTCGCTGGAAGCCTGCTGGTTCGTTGCGCCCCCTCGCGCTGACGCTTCAGGTGCTCTTGTGCTGATTCCAGATGCTCTCGCCCCAGGGATGCACAAACATTTTCGAATGATAGCAATATCGGAACACCTGCGCAACCACGGCATCGATCCCGACATCCATCGCCACACGCGCATCCCCCACATCTGGGAGAAGCTACGGACGTACTACGACCTCGACCTGATCGACGACCGAGAATACTTTGACGACGACGAAGCAGAGGACAGATATGTCGAGTTTTCTCTCCCCTTTCACGAATTCGGCGAGTCGATGCTGCAGCGCGCCATTGCGGATCCCAGCGAGGCCCCCTCGTCTCCTCCCCCAGCCTGGAGCTCTCCCCTCCGCCCCAGAAGCGCTCGCGAGCCAGCACCGCGCCCAAGACGAGGGGGCCCTCTGTCGAAGGCGCCGAGAGCAGTACTGCTGCGTCCGTTGCGTCGCCAGCACTGAAGCCGACAAAGGCCGCAAGGGGCCGCAAGAGGGCCGCAAGTCAACCCAAGTCTGAAAAAGAAAAGGTGGTGGAAAATTCTGAAGATGACCAAGACGAATCGGAGGAGGAGGAGGAGGAGTCCGGCTCGGAGGAGAGCGAGAGCGAAAGCGCAGAGAGCGGATCTCCTGCCCCGAAGCCAGCTAGAGGAGGGCCGGGCAGAGGCCGTGGAAGAGGACGCGGACGGGGCGAGGAGAGGCAGAGGCAGAGGAGGCTAATTGAAGTGTTGGATAAGCTGTGGGATGGCGTACATGGTTTCCGTGGACTTGGCATAGCGGCTTGGATTCAAACAGTCAAGATACCCGAGTGTTCAACATGTATTCTTATGGAGTTTTCAAGGATATTATTTCGTCCCCTCCTTCTTGGCCATGTGTTTATTCTTTGAGCTGTTTTCGTTATGCATCACTTTCCTCTTCGTCCTCATCTTCATCTTGCTCTTCGTCCCCTTTGCTTCCCTTTTCTGCTTCATCGCCTCCTTCATCCCCAGCTTCTTCCTCAACCACCATTCGCTCCTCCTTCGGCTCTAATTCCGCCTCAGGCTCCGGCTGTGGCAGCGTTTCCCACTCGCTATAGTATGACAGCTTGCGCGCCCACTCTCGCCCACTTGGATAAAAGTTGTCCAAGGTCTGGTTTGACCGTCGAAGAGGACCGGGATCGTGCTTCTTAGGTAGCTCCGTAGGTGGCTTCTTCTGCAGCAAGTTCCACATTTCGGCTTCCGCCTTGTAACTGGCATACTGGTCAATTTCTTCGGCCTGCCTCTCTTTTTGTCGGTCAATGGCTATGAACGCCTTGAGAGCCTTCTTCGTAGCTTTATCAGTCCGAATGTCCAAAACTGAGTGCTCCAGGACTTCCATGGCCTCCATGCGGATTTGTTGCTCTTCCTCGTTAGTGGGAGACGGTGACCTGCTCGAATCGGAAAGAAGGTCATCTGAAGAAACATCTTGTTCATCCTCAACGCTGTGTTGAGTCGAAAGGGGGTGTCTGGGTGCGCCCGCTGTCGTGGCCCGGCTGCTCCCTCACCAGACAGAGCCTGTTCGACTTCTTCATAAGACATGCGCTCCTCGTCGAGTTCCTCATCTCCTTCGGGAGGATCTTGGTAGACATCGAGCCGCAATCTTCGGGCACTCTTGATCCATGTTTCGTTCAACTTGCTAACCATGTTCAAAGACGAGATGGCTGCTTCGGCATCCTGCAGTTGCACCATGTTTCTGACTTTACTTCCCATGGAGTTTTTCGCCCTGATCCTGGACATGGCCATGAAGAGCGTCGTCTGAACAAGCCGCCGAGTGACTGATACGGCTAACGAGTGAAAATCATCAAACGTCGTAGCCCACATCGACGGGGGGGTTTCATCAACCGAGTTCCAGTTGTTGCCTGGAACCGAAGAGTTCATAAACATGCGCGCCGAAAGCTCCAGCCATTTGGACACGTGAAAAAGCTGAGCAAATTGGGGCGCAATGGAGAGGTTTGCATCCTGTCCGTGGACAACCCTGCCAAGTTTCTTCGCAACCTTTGGGGTGATGTTCCATGCATCTCCCCACCGATTCTGCTCCCGCAGCTCTTCGCGCGCTTCTTGCTTGAGCGAAATCTCGTCGGCAGCTTCTTCTTGGGCATGGCAGCACTGCTGACTGATCTCCAGGGCAGCAGGATACTCTGCAAACTCCAAAATGGAACGAGTCCCTTGCTGCTGCCTCAAATCACAGGCCTCTTGGAGACGGTGGAGGTAGTGGCTGACTTCGGCGACGCTTTTGCTGCCAATCTTGGCGGTGATGCCAGGCAAGTCATGTTTCCCGAGGCGTGCCACGGCTTCGAAGAAATTCAGCTTCTCTGGCGCTGACCAGCGCGTGGGACCAATTTCACCGGCGATGGGCAGGTCTTGGTCACTGAAAGTGCTCTGCTGTGCAGCATCCTGAATCTCCTGGTTGAGAAACTCCAGATAGCCAAAATTGAGCTCACTTCTCTGTCGTTTGAACGGTCTATAAATCGTGGTTGTATCATCCAAGGGTCTCTTTAAAGGCAACCGCAGCTCCTGACTTTCTGCTGCTGATGAGGCGCTGTCCTCGACTTCTTCTTCAAGATAGTCACTCTCATCGCTGTATGGCTCTCTATGCCCTTCGTATCCAGTACTCAAGTCAGCTTCCGCCATCTCTTTGGAAGGGTTCTCTGTCTTGATCCGCGGTGGTGAGATGACGGCAGCATCTTGTTCTTCATGTGAGTAGTCGGAATCTTGGTCCATGGTTCGGTCACTGGGGCGTTGAAATTTGCAATGAGAGGAGAGAACATTGTAGCAGTGACCGAATCGGGACCACAGATTGGGTTCAAGGGGAAATCAGCTTGAAATCTGGTATCATGTCTGATATACTTTGAAGACATGAAAAAGTTGACAGCTGCAGCTATAAAATCAGAGTCTTCCTATTTAAACAGTAGATTTTGGGACGGACCACTGACCACCCCCCTGGACTAATAAGCACTATACTTAACGCTATTAGGAAAAGCTCAAAGACTACTACTAGGCTTTATACTCTATAAGCATCTGTCTAGTTAGTTAAGTACTAATTGTTATTGGCTTTTTACGCACTAAAAGAAGTACTGCACTAATACTATAGATACTTATGGAGCATATCTTTAAAGTGCTATATACCACTAAGTCAAAAACTAACACAAATTTTAGAATTATCATCTGATAGCTTATTTTTCAAGGAAATTAATAATTTTTTTATTTGTTAATTTGAGTTAGATTTGGTTGAGGTATAATACAAAGAAAATACAAGTTTAATGTAGACTAGGTTAGTCAGCATTTTGACCCATTGGCTCAGGGTGGTCATTAGTCCAGAGAGGGTGGCCATACGTCCGTCCCTGGATTTTTCCAATTTGAATAGTAACGATCTGTGCACCAGACACTCCCAAACTCTCCTCCTCTTTGAAACAGCATAAAACGATCTTTAAAAGTTAAATAAAATAGGATAAAAATAGTTCTTAGTATTCTATTATTAAATATAATTATAACTATTTTTAAAATATTTATTTTCAAATTTTAAAGTATATTTTTTTAAGTAATACATTTTAAAACTTGAAACTAATATTGTTGATTATACAATGGAGATTTTTGAATAAAATTTTTGATACAGCTTTTCGCTTATATGCATAATCTAAAAATACCAAGTGCACTAGTATTTTTGATTATATATATAAGGAAATTTTACAAGAAAGTTATATTATAATTACAGCTTAAACATGCCCTTAAAATAAAATTTAAAAATAGAATATGTAAATTTAAGTTATAGTAAATCTTAAAGTATTTTTGAAATATTTATTTTATTTTTTTCTCAACTGGTTTTTCCTATTCAAAGTTGCTGTGGTTTTGGAAATTTAGTGTCCATGGGCCACTTGGCGCAGCGCATCGGCTCCTGTTCAAATCGGACAGCTCCAAAATCATCCTCAGCATCTTTCCGCAGCCGACCCAGCCACATCCACATCCACATTGACGCCACAGTGGCTAAAAGGTTACATAAGGCAACTTACACCAAGATTTGCATCTTTTTTGCTAGACTCGGTAGACTAGGATTTTCATTCAAGACATACGCGAGTGCAATCCATCTTGGACGGCATTGCCATGTGCAATGCTACAAACCGTCGTGAGACGTCTCTTCCGGCCTGATGCTGGGACTGGCGTCCCCTCAGCCTCAGGTTGGAGCAAGGCCAACCAGCTCAGGAAATATGCCGCCGCTGCTCTCAGCAATAAGCTGAAGCTCCGAGACTATCAAGAAGAATGCATCAAATCCGTAGTCTTGGCCATGAAGCGAGGGCATAAGCGGGTTGGCATCTCTTTAGCCACCGGCAGTGGCAAGACAGTAAATCACTCCTCTTCCTCTAGTGTCCTGCTCTTGTATCCTTCTTGTGACACGGGGGAGCTAATCTCACTGCTGAAAAGGTCATCTTCACTCAGCTCATACACAGGGTCCACGACCGCGTCAAAGATGCCAACCAGACTCTCATCCTGGCCCATCGCCGCGAGCTGGTTGAACAGGCTGCCAAGCACTGTCAGCTGGCGTATCCGGACAAGAGGATTGAGATTGAAATGGGCTCTCTGCATGCCTCTGGCATGGCCGACATCACCATTGCAAGCGTCCAGAGCATAACCTCAAAGGGCCGGTTGGACAAGTATGACGCTTCAAAGTTCAAGCTTGTCCTTGTTGATGAGGCCCATCACATTGTCGCGCCAGGCTATCTTCGGACACTGAAGCACTTTGGCCTCGACGAGAAGAGATACAACTCACCCACCCTGATTGGAGTCTCGGCGACCTTTTCTCGCTTTGATGGTGTCAAGCTCGGAGCCGCCATTGACGAGATTGTCTACCACAAGGACTACGTGGACATGATCTCGGACAAGTGGCTCTCCGATGTCGTCTTCACAACAGTCGAGTCATCTGCCAACTTGTCCAAAGTCAAGAGCGGCGCATTCGGCGACTTTCAAACGGGAGAGCTCTCCAAGGTCGTCAACACCGACATCATCAACGACATCACGGTCCGCAGCTGGATGGCCAAGGCCCCGGACCGCAAATCGACCCTAGTTTTCTGCGTCGACCTCGCACACGTCTCGGGCCTGACGCGGAAATTCCGCGAGCACGGCTTCGACGCCAGGTACGTCACCGGCGACACGCCCAAGATGGAGAGAAGCGCCATCCTCGAGTCTTTCAAGAAGCGCGAGTTCCCCGTGCTCGTCAACTGCGGCGTCTTTACCGAGGGCACCGACATCCCCAACATCGACTGCATCGTGCTGGCCCGGCCAACGAGGTCGCGCAACTTGCTGGTGCAGATGATTGGCAGGGGCATGAGGCTGCATCCAGACAAGAAGAACTGCCACATCATCGACATGGTCTCCAGCCTCGAGACGGGCATCGTCACGACGCCGACGCTATTCGGCCTTGATCCCAACGAGCTGGTCGAAAAGGCCTCGGTCGACGACATGCGGAAGATCAAGGACGACAAGGCAGCAGAGGCCGAACAACAGGGAACCTCCCCCGGCGCCAGCCCGGCCTCATCCCCCGCAGTGACCTTTACCGACTACTCGTCCGTCCTGGACCTCATCGCCGACACCTCTGGCGAGAGACACATCCGGGCCATTAGCCAGTACGCATGGGTCCAGGTCGGCCCGGAGCGCTTCGTCCTCTCCGCGCCCAGCGGATCCTACATCCGGATCGAGAGGCTCCCCGAGAAAAAGGGCGCCTCGGAACCCACGTACCACGCGCTCGAGATCCGCGCCCTGCCCGCCGGCATCGCAAAGTCGCCCTACGCCGCGCCGCGCGAGATCCTCAAGGCCGCCACCTTCAACGACGCGGTCCACGGCGCCGACAGCTACGCCGCCAGCGCGTTCCCGCACACTTTCATCCACCGGCACCAGTCCTGGCGCAGGCTGCCCCCGACGCAGGGCCAGGTGGACTACATCAACAAGCTCCGCGGCAAGAGCAGGCCCCTGACCTCCAAGGAGCTGACAAAGGGCAAGGCGGCCGACATGATTACCAAGCTCAAGCACGGCGCGCGCGGGCAGTTTGCGCGCATGGAGGCCGAGCAGCGCAGGCGCGACAAGACGAGATGTACCCTTGATGCGAGGCAGGACAGGGAGTACGTCAGAGTCGGGCCGCTGGCAGCTTAAAGCCCCCATCCTACGGTCGATTTTCTTTTCTTTTCACATTATCCAAAATATTGCATACTCTGGAGTTAACATGGGTTGTTTGGCAAGAGAAACTAGGGCAACATGTATGATTTACACACGACATGATACGGACAAGGGGGCTGTAAGATGGAGAATGTTTTAACGGACATGGAAAGCAAGATACTCTCAACATGTATAAAAAGGCAGTTGCTGAAATAGTTTCTTCCATCTACAAGGCCCGGCTCAATAGTATCTTGGGCATCCGACATGAAGCATCACGGGTCCACGATACAGCCAGTCGATAAAAGCGAGACCACATCACAGCAATGGAACCAATTTTTGTTTTCATGACATCAATAGACACCAAAACTTGTTTCAGTCAGATCCTGCGTCAAGATGACCATAGGTGTGCGTGGGCATAACCGCTTTTGTGCCATGGGTATCATGCATCTTTTTCATTCGACAGATCATAACCGTACATTGTGTAGAACAAGACACTTCGTGTGCCCCCCCCCCCCGTTTCCACAACCAAAAAAACAACAAATGTTTAAAAATAGGGGGCCACCAGGATTCCCGTCTCGTCTTGGACAAGAAGGGAGCTGGTGATCCCCTCCATGTGAAAGTAAAATGCACACACACGCACACCACTCTTTGCTTTGCCGCGCGTGCTTGACACACCCGCCCTTCTCCAATGACATGTGCTCTTTTTTTTTTTCGTTCGTCGATGCTGCCCCTTGGCACGACTCCACCATGCATCAAAAATCATCAATCTTGCAAACTAAATTCTTCCAGCTCCAGCGCGTAGGGGTATTTTCTTCGCAATTTTTATCTTCGACGTCGTGGACGTTTAAATGGGTATAAAAAGGTGAATGCCAGTCATCAAGACTGACATTGTCGAAATTTCAATAAGCGAGCAAATGACTCGAAACAGACGGCGATCAACGGCAAAAGAAGGGAGGGAAAAGCAGACAAAAACACACACAAACACAGAGACGGGAAATCAAAAGGCACGAAACGAAAAAAAACGACTAGAGGAAAACAGTGCAACAAGCAGAAAGAAAAAAAAAAGAGGAACGCGCCAACATCTCCGGCAAATCGAGGCCTGGATATGATGCAATTTTGGACGCTCCGGGGTATATCCAGCCGGGGGGGGTATTCGCATGTAATGGGTCTAATTCGGCAAAGTCTAACGGAAAGGCCCAATGGGGGCGGGGTATCCTGAATTCATAGAGTGTGAAGTAGAAGGTCTCCCGCTATCGCCAGACGCGCGGGTGGTGTGGCGTGAAGCGATGATGTCTTTTGGAAGGGGGATGGTTAACTTGCTTTCGAAGTGGTGGTTGCTGATGGGGCGGGCCCAGGGGTTCTCGTCGTCGGCCAGGTTCACGCCGCTGTCGTTCCAAGGGTTTCGGTCGGCGTTGAAGCTGCGAGTGGACTCGATGGAGATGAGCGACGACTTGGACACGTTGGCAGAGCCCTTGAAGAAGCTGCCCGCGGCCGAGTGCGAGCTGTTCTTTCTGCGGTCCAGGAACGAAGAAATGGACGTCATGCTTCCGGGCTTCCTGAGGCGGTCAAGGATGCTGCTGCGTTCTCGGGCAATGTCCGCGTTGAAGGCGTTCGTTGATGGGGGAGTCGCTGGCTGCCGAGGCGGGCGCGTGCTGGAGCAGTTTCGAGTCAAAGTACTGAAGCGTATCTTCAAACGAGTCGGATTTGGGGCGGGGAATGGAGCCCTTGACAATGTTGGCTTCGACATTCGCCGTGGCAAACTGCGCAAGCAAAAAGTCAATCGCGTCTCGGAGACCCCCGGCGTTGTTGCGCGTGAAGCCCCAGACAAGAGTAGCCGTGGGAGCACCGTCTTCAGTAGTCTCATCAGGGTTCTGATGGACGGTGACCTCCACCTCGTACTGACTCTTGAGCTTGGGGACAAGATCATGCGCAAACTCGGGAGACTCGAGAAACTTGACCAACTTTGGGCTGCGAGCAAGCACTAGCTCGTGTCGATCCGGGACCATGCCGAGAAACTCGTCAACGCAGTGAGGCACCTGCCACTGCGGACCCGTGACCGTGACTTCGTCGCTCGCCTGCTCAGTGCTAGGAAAGTTGATCTTGCAGTTGTACTTTTGCTCGAGCTCGTCAATTTCCGAAAGACGAGCAATCAGTTCACGATGGTACAGCCGATCAACACTAACAATCTGAGAAGTATACTCGGAATCCTATGGTACGATTTTGTGTTAGTCAAAAGGTTGGCCCCTCCAAAAAATCTTGCAGGGCTACCCACAGCTCGGTCGACCATTTCAAGAATCTCATTCTTGACAGCATCGAGATTTTGGGCATTGCGTGCCGGCGTACGGCAAATGACATTGTCGACTTTGATGTCGTCATCTTCACGCCCCATGCCCCCTAGGTTTTTTTTTAAATCTTGTCAGCAATCTCCCGACGTAGAACAAGGTCATTCGGTTTTTTTTCGCGCTCACCTCTGTCCATGGCGTTGGAAAATTTGACAAAGACGGAATGCTTCTTCATGATGCGCTGAATGTGCTGTCCGCCAATGCCAATGATGCGCTTGTGGTACTGATCAGGGACATGGAAAGAGATGGATGCTGGCATCTCCTGCTCAACCAAGGTCAGGCCTTGCTTCATGGAATCGTAGGTGGCGGCCATGACGTCGATGTTGAAGTTGTATTCGTTGAAGCCGTCAAAAATGATTTGAACATTGCCTGCCCAAGTGTTAGCTCCGCATTGACAAACAAATCACCACGCCAGGCGGGGGGTGGCGTACTCTGTCCCATGATTTTGTTAATTTTGCCATTCTTTTTACCACTGACAAACTCCTTGTGCTCGTTTGCGAGCTCAATCTTGACACGGATTTGATACTGAGACTGAGTGGCAAGCTTCAGCTCGGAGATGACTGCCAGGGCAGACTTTACCGAGTCATCTGCACCAGTCACGGTAAAGGATGCCTTGTCAAAGGACACCTCGGCATCAGAGTGGGCACAGATGTCGGCGAGCATGTCGTTGATTTCCGCGGGGGCGGGAACATTTCTGGCATCCGGCTGCTGAACGTACCACCCGGCGCCATAAAACTGGCCAGCCAGCGACATGAGCTCCCGGACGGTTCGCTCAACAGGCAGGCCTTCGCTTCCGTGAACCCGGACTGTGGTACGCTGGCACGCCAGAGGGGGGAGCATGATGTACGTTCCGTTGGCTTCGAGGATCTTGCGAACCTTGTCCAGGCGGCCCAGCAGAATGTTGTCCAGTTTTGCAGCTGGGATGGTGACATCCTTGACAAACAGGCGAATGCGCGAGACTGTCTCGTGCAGCTTCTGCTTGGCCATCTCAATGGCTTGGGGAGACTCTCCGGTGATGTAAATCTCTGCAGGGTCACGCCGATTCGCGCCCTGTGGGCAGTATCGGTACATTTGCGAGAACATGGGAGGGAAGTAGATGGCTGTGCCAGTCGACGATTCAATCAGCTTAATGTTTTTGCGATGCCGTCCACAGACTAGCTGGTGAAGCGACAGCTCGATCCTCGCCACATCCACCATTCGACCGAGCTAAGCCATGTCAGAAGCCTGCAGCAACGCAGAATTGAGGTAGTAATGGCGGGGGGGGGGGGGGGAATACGAACCCACGAGTCGATTTGAATGAGCACTCGGGCCTTGGCATGCTCGGATGACAAGATGTCACCGTAGATGGCCACTCTCCATCGTTGATCCATGCGCATCTCGGAATCGCCCAGCATTCCGTCCACCATGGGCGTCAATTTGGGGCCCAACAGAAAGATGTCAACACCACAGTAGGCGGAAATAGAGTCCAAAGTCTCGAGGACGGGCTTTTTGAGCACGCCAGCGCTCAGGTCACAGACCAAGCTTCCCTCAATGTCAATTGTGGTGCACCGCTGCGTTTTGAGCACACGTTAGCACACT
Organism: Trichoderma pleuroti; assembly: GCA_001721665.1. Classification (NCBI taxonomy): domain Eukaryota; kingdom Fungi; phylum Ascomycota; class Sordariomycetes; order Hypocreales; family Hypocreaceae; genus Trichoderma; species Trichoderma pleuroti. The sequence continues at coordinate 14,623 of MDJU01000434.1, forward strand.
GCGGCTACATCAAACAAGAAAAATTGCTCTTGAAACTGGCGTCTGAGGCATACCATGGAGATGGGGATCTCGTTTAGAATGGTCTCTCGGCTCTTGTTGACGAGCTCCGGGGATCCCGTAAGACAGATTGTGGTAATCTGCTGGTCTTTGCCGTTGTTGGGAGCCGTGGTAACCACTTGAGCTTCAATGGGCAGAGGTCCGGTGGACAGATCCTTGCAGAGCTTGTGCAGGTTGGCAAGGTTTTGGGCATGAGCACGGAGCTCGTAGACGTGGACGTCATCGGGTGCGTCCTCGGGGTGCGTCCATCTCAGGACAGCATCGTTGGTGGCATGCAGAATGTCCGTCGGTGTTGGGACCAACCAGGTCGGAGACGAACGGAACGTTGAACGAGTAGTGTATCGTGGCATCGGGGGCGGGCGAAGTCAGAGGAAGGCCGGGTTGTGACACGTTTTTGCTCATGCTGTTCATGGGCACGCTGGGTCGACCCATGCCGAAGTTTGGGCTCATCCTCTCGGACCAGTGGCGCATATTGGCCAGCTTATTCATGATGGTTGAGGGAGGAGAAGCCGCAAGAGTCGAGTCGAGTTGAGTTGAGACGGATCGCGATTTCGGGACGAAGGAGAGGAAATGGCGGCCAGATGAGGAATCAGAAACGCAAGGGGGGTATCGATCTGGACGAGAGAAGAAGGAAAAAGAAGAGGGGAAAAAAGTCGAAATGAAGAAGAAGAAAGGAAAGGGAACAAGAGCTGGTGGTGGAGGCCCTTTTTCCTGGTATCTCGAGAGAGGTTGACAGAGTCAGAGGGGAGGGATGGACGGGTTTGGAGAAGGGTGGAGGAGAAGGGTCTGGCAGAGAAGAGAAAAGAGGGTACGGAGCGCAGGGCCGTTGAGAGAGGCCGGGTATTTGATGTGGTGTTTTAGTAAGGCGAGCTTAAGTAGTGTGGGATTTCGGGGGCCTGGACCGCAGCAGCAAGTACCGGCGTCAGTGGTGTACCGCTACCTGTACTTTGCGAGATGTCCAGCGTCTAGTGTACCTGGTACGACACAAACAAACAGAGGCCTCGGCGGGTTGATGGCCTTGGATCGGGAGAGAGAGAGAGAGAGAGAGAGAAGAAACGACAATGGACACACACAATGATGAGCCAAGGCAATTCAATGTACATGATGGATTGTAGTCCGTAGAGAGAGAAGAATGGTTCGTGGATGAAAAGCAAGTACTCTAGTACGGAGTAGAGTTGGAAAGCCAAAAAAAAGTATACTCAACTGACAGGGACCCAGCACAGCCAGGCTGCGTCTGTCGTAGGGATCCCGGGGCTGCCAGTCCCGCTAGACAAAGTAGAGGTCCTTTTTTCAAACCCGGGAGGGCTCACAAGCCCAAGCCCCCTTCCACCTTGGCCAAACAGAATCCAATCAATCCCATGTCCACGGTCAAGCAAGGAACCGCAGCGTATAGCATCAATAGCGCGACGGGAGCACAAGACGAGGAATCCAACGGAGCCCTCCCAACATGCACGATACAGAAGTCCAGAGCTGCGCGCAGCACACACAGAAGCAACGCCGGGATGGCATGAGCATGCCCTGTATCTGTCCGCCCACAACGCTAATGCACTGGCAGATAGGTACCAAGGTTAGGTACATAGGTACCCAAGTACTGAGGTACCTCCCACCCACCAGGGATGCATTGGCACCACACAGACGGTTTGACGCAGTGATACGGCAGCCGTGTTGCACTTGGCACTACATGTGCTGGGTAAGCGCATGATCAGGCACAGTCTACCATGACGTCCAAGGATGAATTAGTACACACAGTAAGCCATCAAATTGGTTTTGTTTGGCAAACATGCAGCGTGCCGTGACCTGGGAGCAGTGTGTATCTACCTAGTAGTCGTACTCGCTCTGTCGTTTGTAGGTCTAGGTAGTAGGTAGTAAACTCGGGCAGGGCAAGGAACATGGATGCACATTAGCTCGGGTGCATCAAATGGATGTATTCGGACTGAGAGAGCCGGACGCACAGGCGTTTTGGACAATGACAGGCCGCCATGACAGCCTGGGTCGCAGGTACCGGATACTCGCACATGTACCGGTACGGGCAACCAAAGCCCCAGGCCGGCCGTGGTAGCGCATCCATGATGCGAGCCTCAGCGGTACTAGGCACTGCGCTGCGCAAGACGGCGTTCCTACATACAGGTGGTGGCCACCCAAGCCATGGGCGGGGTGGGCCAGGTACGAGTACTTGGACGCTCGGGCGCAAGTACCGCGCCTGCGGACAGCGCATCTCGCTGGTGCTCCGACTCCGCCCACACTCAACCAACACTTGTTGGCTTCCAGGTCTCACTGCGGTGCCGGTACCTGTACTGGGACGGCAGCGCAGCACAGTACATAGGTAACCGGGCGAGGCCACGGAAGAACCAGACGCTTTGCTGCCCGGGAAGCTTGGACGAGAGACAGATGGACGGCAAATCACTTCAAGTTCCATTGATGTCACGTACCCCAGTTCCCGGCTCGTACATATGCACCACTAACCTACAGTCCATCCCCAACAGCAACATCCGTGCTCTTGGCCTCGGCGGCATCTGGTGGCCAAACACGCCCAAATCTCTCCTCCACGCAACAAGCTTTTCTGCAGTCCAAACGGTTCACAGCATGGCGGCCAGCACTAACTCGTCTTGCGACTAGACTCAACACCTCAACTACCTAGCATGGAGCAGCACTACTACCTTGCCTATAGTACCTGTACTACGTGTGTGCTCGATTGGCACAAGCAACATAAGCCAAGTCGCAGCACCAGCTTGCTTGCTGCAGGCTGGCTCGCGACAACCTTGCCCACCCTCGTGGCCCATCACTGGCTGATGCAAAAAAAAAAAAAAAAGGCCCCGAGCACCGCCAATCTCGACATGGCCAACGAGGTGCCGTGGTCAGCAGGATGGCTTCGCTGCGAAACCTTGGCTGGACGCACCCCTAACCCCGTTTGGCACCTGTTTGCTGCTGCCAACCATCATCCGATGCTTCTCTTGGTTCAAGATGGAGCCTCGGCTCTGCCTCTCGTGCCTCTCGGCGCTCTGTACAGTATTGAGACGATGCTGACCAGGTAGCCATGAGCCTTCTATCCTCCGCCTACGTCTTCGTCTCCGTCCTCGTCTTCTTCTCCTCGTCTTGTCCCTTGTTTCTGCCCCTTCTTCTTGTAGCGTTTGCCGGAGCTGTGCAAACATCAGATGCTCGGCTAGGCGAAGCCCACACCAACCCAAACCCACTCGCGCAACATCAAATGACATTGGATGCTTCGCTTTCCACTGCCTTGCCTGTGCTTGCACCAGACGCAACAAGGAACCAAAGGCTCTCGATCCCGGACTCCACCACTGTGCCCACTCCCTAGCCTGGCACACGCAGCCCTCGCCCACTGGTAGCCACTCTGGATCACCCAGATCATCCATCACGGGCAGGGGGTCGTCGGCACCCTTTTGAACATTGTTGCTGTGCGTTGATGCTGGAGTACAGTACACGATACGTCCATGGTACATATATTTGTGCAAAGCTTTGGCCATCGCAGCCCCTTGTTGCTCTCTCGGCGAGACATGCAAGCGCTGTTGGGGTGGTTGGTACTTGTCTCTGCCAGCCATACAAGCTGGCTGTGGGATCGACGGCAAGATCTTCAGGTTCAGCGACAATCAAGTGGGCCCCCCTTCTAAGAAACAGCAAATCATGACGAGTACAGTACAAAGTTGTGTGCGAGAGCAGAGGGGGGGCTGCACCAACCAAGCTTTTTTTTTCTTCTTTTTTTGCAAGATACGAGGGCTGGTTCTGCCATCAAATGCAAGTCGCCGGGCGAGAAGAGGCTCCGAATCCTGCCACCTACTCTACCTACGACACATGCCGCCTCAGTCTCGCTGGAGACGTGGTTTCCATTCTCATTCTCGTATTATACCTGTGCTGAGCCTCTCCATCATACGACAGACACATATGTACAAGTATCAATGATGTGAGCCATCTCGGCGCCCCGGGATTTGGCATGCTCCGTTCGGTCTTGGATTAGGTAAGGTACTAAGGTATAGATGAAGGAGCCCTGGGACCAAGGTACAATGTACTCGAGGGTGGCATGCAGTCTACTAAGGTAGGGATCAAAAATCACACCCGTGAGGCTCGTCCGGCATGCACAAGCACCGCATCCTAGGTGTCCAGGGCGGTTTGCTACAGCACAAGCACCCTGTGTGCACCACGCATTGCAAACAGAGGCTGGCCCGGTTCTCTGCTCCCTGCCGCATGTGCAATTGTCTTGCACCCTCGCTGGATCTGGCCTAGCACCGCCGGAATGTGTGCCGTGTCTCGAAATTACCGCCGCCACTGTGGGAAAAAAAAAAAAAAAAAAGGCCGCCTGGAAATGCGGGCGTATCTGCGTCAAGCTTTGATTGATTGTTGCACGACAATGCAACCCGCACTGCCGTGGCCCAATCGAAAGCGGTTGGTTGGCTTGGGCGGCTACCACCTTGCCTTTGCCTTTGCCGTCTCTGCTCCCGTAACCGACCACACACGGGGCCGGCCAACACGATGATGAGATGTAATGCTACGTCAACGTCTCTGCGTCCTTGGGGCCATGAGGGGCTCGAGATAAGGGCGGCCTGCGTTTGCAAAGGCTGCGTGCTTACCGGGTGCGTTTTGTCGGTTTCGTCTGGTCCCAATGCCGCCGCGCACACCCTACTCGTGCCTCTTGCAGGCTTCATGAAACACGAGATCCGTCGGCGCTTCCTCCTTTCTGTCGCCCAGCTCCGCCCTCAGTTCAGCTCACTAAGCTCTACGCCAACAAGGGCGCCGAAAGCCCGATTTTGGGGGCCTCCATTCCATTCCGCGGCTCCGGTACATGTGGTTGGTTTTTTTTTTGGTTTGTTGTTTTTTAAAGTGGACGGGATCGTCGTCGGGACCAAACACGGAGGAATTGACAGGAAACTACCTCTCGCAGCTACTACCGACAAGGTAGTACCAACCTGCTCTCCATACAATCATCAAGCCAGGCCGCCGTCCGCGACCCAGCAAACGAAAAGCCCGCTGTTCGACAAGGCCCTCCGCCTGTGCCGTCTGCGAGAAATGCGTTTCCCGTCCTATCCGGTGTCCGGAGACTGGTAGCTACCCAGACAAAGAAAGCATCGCGTCTAGCGCCCATCTGCCGAAACTGTAGAGCTTCGTATCCCCACACAAGGCCGCAGCCACGGACGGCGCAGGTGGAGAGAGGGACTGACTTTGGGCCTGGCCAAAGTACGCAGCCACGGACGATGCGATGCCGATGCGGGCCGAGGGGGGGGGGAAAGGCGCTCTATTTTCTTCTTCTTTACCTCGTTTGATGTCATGATCATGGAAGCATTGGCCTATCAAGACCCCGTTTGTAGCTACCTTGTAAAATCACTCAAGTTTGTAGGTTTCCTCGGGGATTTATGGATCCTCAGCTTGGGCCAAGTGCACCAAAGTGATGTGTGACTCGTAGTGCTAATACTATACCGTTTGTATAATTGATGTATTCCGCGAGCATCTTAGCTCAAGCCCCTGCTTCACGGTACAAACAGCCGTACATGCTTGTCAATCATGACATGTGTCATCTATAGTCAATCATATCCCAGGAGCCAACCGCATAGTCGATGCTTGTCATCCAGAGCTACCAAGCATAAGCTCTTCCCAGCGTGGCCTCCCGAGTCAATACGATTGAGAAACCCGTACAACCACTCATACATTTTCTACAGCTGCAACATCTACCTCCTAGGTATGGTTGACAGATCGATTTCCACATGTCCTAATAGCTCATTGTACAATGCACGAACAGATACCCCGTGCTCACGACCTCGGTTAGGCCGGTAGACTCCCCGTCCGCCTGAAATGAGGCAAAGATCAATCCACTCCATGGCATGCCGGCTTCCTCTTGTGCCAATCGCCTCATGCCCGAATCCGTAATCCCCATGTTCCGTGTCCCTGGCCCCCTTTGTGCTTTAATAAAAATCTAGTCATACAACAACTTATACAATGGCAAACACGGCGGTCGAAAATAAAGCCCTCCTTTCCCATCAACTTCTTCCCCCGTAGGCTACTCAACGATAAATCTCTCTGGCGTCATCCACGTACACAATCTCCCGCGATGCTCCACGAGGCCGCTCAATAAAGGCGATTTCATCCGATCCCCTCGTCGCTCCTCTGTGCGGCTCATGGTACCGTTCGGGGGGCCGCATGCTATACTCCCGATGAACAGTGGGAGCTCGCTGCATGGGGCTACCAGCATACGAGTACTCTCTGGCATAGGGCTGTGGGCCTTCTGGGTGACGACCGTCCGTGTGGATACCCCCGTTATACTCTCTGCCGGCAGCATCGGGATGTGTGCTGTGCATACGAATAAATGGTGCGACAGGCTCGAGCCGCGAGGGTCGGTAGCTTGTCTGTCGCGGGACGTATTCTGCCGGCCGCTCCTCAATGATTCTGCCGTCATGAGACCTCACAATCTGAATATATCCTCGTTGCTGCAATGAGTGCAATGAGTGTTCACGATACTGACCATCCCCATGGTCGTAAGGGTACTCTGGCTCTGATACATAGACTCTTCTTGCTGGATCGTAGACCGAAAGCGGCCTGGTATACACCACGTTGCCTTCGTTGTAGGCTCCAGCCCCGAGGTTGCTTGATGGAAGTCGAGGTGGCAGTCGCTCGTAAACCACTTCCGGTTCTCCGGCCCGGGGTAGGGGAGCAACAGATTGCCGGCCCGAGTGTATCACCGGCTCGACAAACTCCCGCCCATACGAATCAACCATGACCCGTGTTGGTGGCCGTGGGGGGATGATGAAAGACTCGCCCTCTGGCCGTGCGCTCGCGCGGGGTCCATCAATGGGCTCTCGATAGACGCGCATGGGCTCTTGGAATGAGCCATAGGCAACGACCTGCGGCGCTGCGGTAGGGCCATGCATCTCTCGGGGGGGTGGATGATGATATGATACCATATCCCTTGGTTGAGGCTGAGGATGACGCACGTAGCCCTCGCCTGGGGGGAGAGGGCGGGCATAGCTCTCACCAGACAAACGACGATGGCTGGAGAAGAAATCCCCGTTGCGATTCACTTCTCCGACTGGCTCACCGCGGATGCTAGAGCTCGAGGCGGGTTGGGCAAGATAGGGCGCGGGGCCAGGTTCTTGGTAAGCCATGGGGGCTTGTTCGCCTCGAAACCTCGGCAACGGCTGCTCGTAAGAAGCATTCGGTGGAGGCTGGGCATATCTCAACTCGTTTTGTCCAGATTCATTAACATGTCCTTGCGACTGTCTCGGGCGTTTGCTGGGTCTGGTGTAGGCTGGAGCTGTCAAGGGTGACGGTGAACGAGGCTCAACTTTGATACGCGGCCCGGCCTCGGCCTCTGGCGCTTGCCGATCGGCCTTTCTCTTCTTCTTTGCTCTTCTCCTCTCTGTATCCCTTGCGCCCTGTGAAGAGGTGTCGGAGCTGGCACCCGCAGTCGGGGACGCGTTTCGGAGTGCCGGCACCTGTGCTGACGTACCAAAGGATTCGGTCGCGGGTGAGTCGTCGCCGACGGGTGTTTGCACGTTGACGACAGTCAAAGGCGCCATCTTTGCTGGCTGGGGAGCAACGGGTATCAAGTCATGATTCCGGATAACGGGGGGGCGTGGCAGCAGAGGTTGATTTGGATTATACTGGGACTCGTCGTTTTCAGATCCTTGCCATGCCGTTTGCAGTGCCCGACCTGGTTGTCTAGGAGCAGGGCCTTGGGTAACGGGAGCGTTTCCACTGTTGGCGAGGGTGTAAAGCCCGGGAACCCGCACCTTGTCGGGTCTACTCGCGACAACATTCGCCATCGGAGCATGGGTTTGGGACGGAGGCTGAGGGGGAGGGGCTGCGGCATGGCAACTATTCGTAGAGGCTGCCGTGTCATTACCGTGGTGTGTGCATTGGTGAAGGCTTGATTGAGATGGCCTACAGCCATCAATCAACATGGCATCATCAGTTGAGTGGCGCACGCGCGAAGTCAGGTTGGACTCGGGCGTGTCATGCTTTGAGGAGTAAAAGGTGTTGTCGTCAAAAGAATCACTTGCAGCTTCATGATTAGCAATCAAGCCTCCATTGGCGGCAAAGGGTATAGTAGTGGCTTGAACAATGGTCAGAGCCTTTGCGAGCACATCGGATAGGTCAAACTCATTGACGGGTTCTGCTTGCACTTGCTTTGAGACTCGACGCTGTTCGATTTCGTCTCTCAGAGACCGCTCTATTCTCTGCCTCTGCAGCTGAATCTCAGCCCTAACAAGTTCGTCAGATTTCTCAAGAAGAATGGGATTGATCGCCGTCGTCTTGGTGGGAAATGGCTTTGGACGCCGAGGATCAATAGCAGCGGCGCGGGCATTGGCTACAGGCTGTAGCACGGTAGGATTCTGGCTCTGAATCTTCCCAGCAGATTGCTGTAGAGATCCAGGCCTTGTGTCTACTTTGCCAGGCTGCGATGGCGCTTTCGCGTAGTTGATGGTGGGTTGGGACAAGGCCGTGAGGCCGGGTGGGAGCTTGATGGTTGGGTGGGTTCCCGCGAGAATGGCATCGCGAAACCGCACAATCTTCTCGTATTCTTTAATCTCCTTTGCTTCCTTCTCTGTCAGCTTGGCCAATGCCGATGCCGATGCAGATGCAGATGCGTTTGCACGGGTAGGGGCGGCTGGGCCGCTGTCTCCCGGGCCCATGGCAAACTGTTGCTCTCCAAAGTTAGCAAAAAAGTTTGGCAAGCCGCGTCAACAAGGCGCAGTGGGAGACGCGAAGACGCTGCGCCTAGCGGTCAAGGGCGGCTCCTGGCAGAAGTTACAAGGGTACTTGTCAGAAAACACAATCAGCCGTGCGTTTTTTGGGATGCTTCGACCATGGTGGGTGATCGAGATGTGCTGATGATGCCTGGAGTGACGGCGATGGACTGCACGTTGAATAGGGAGGATATTTGACCAAATAATCTTGGGCGGTGACAGGGTTGCTGTCGGGCAGAATTATAGAGTGGGTCAGTCCAGGTACAAGGGTACCTGCTAGCCTTGGGAGCTCCCCCCCGCTACTACCGACTTGATTTTAGTGTCACGGGCTTCATCTCTCCAGGCACAAGCGGACAGGGAGTCGAGACTGAGAAGATTTCAAGCATTAAATTACTATATTTACATTTCCTCAACAACTGCTACTATATCTATACTTTTCTAATCATTGCTACAATAATTACATCTGTCTACTACTTGATATTATTTCCATCTACTATTGGTAACATCATTATATGCCACGGGTAGTTGTCGAGTTTCTTTACTTGGCACTTTACAGTTGGAAATCGGAACATTAGCAGTGCCATAAATTACATTATCAGTTTCCTAGCACCCCGTACAAGGTTGTGTTGGGGACTTTTGAGTCGCGACTATGAATGTCCCCTGTACCCTATAATTAGCAGCTGAAAGAGATGAACAACCCAAAGGTACACAAAGTACCTAGTACGGCTTTACGGTGAACCAGGATACGTCAAATGCTACTCCAAAAGACGAGCCAAAATTATTCCCTTTACAGACTGATACTACCTCACCTAAATATTTCATCACAGTAAGAATTCGGCACCGTTTGCTGTCTTTAAGCGGCAAATTATTCAGCAGGCTCAAGCCTAATGTAGCCAATCCATTGGCGCAAGATGGCTGGTCGCTGAATTTAGCAGCCTGCTAGCCGGGCATTAGTACCGGTGAAGAGTCATCAAGCCTCGATTTATTTTACGACAGATCCGATCCATCTCCCTTCTTCATTTTCAGAGCCGGATGCGTTTATACAGGCTTCCCATCTCCCTTTCAGTTCAGTCAGCCATCAAACCCCGCCCCTCATTTAGCAACAGGAACATCGGCCTTCTTTCGCAAGCGCTTCCTCGTACCGCCACGCGAGCATTTCACCAACCTCTGGCCGCCTCTTTTCTCACTAAGATGACTGTTCCCAATGGCACCAACCCTGGGAAACCGGTCCTATTCTTGTCAGTGAATCGTCGTCACAAACAATGCGAGCAGTGGTTCTAACGGTGTTGAAGCGACATTGACAACTGTCTCTACCCAAGGAGTAAGAAGCAATATGACTCGTGACTCAACCGCGGTCTAACTAGGTGGCAGGCAGCAAAGTACAGGATCTCATGGCCGAGTTGATTGACAAGTACTTTGAAGAGCACCTCAACCTACCCTGGGACGATGCTGTCAAGCTACACCAGGAGTACTACACCAACTATGGTCTGGCCATTGAAGGACTGGTCCGTCACCACCAAATCGACCCTCTAGAGTACAACACCAAGGTCGACGACGCACTGCCCCTGGAGGGAATCATCAAGCCCAATCCAGAGCTGCGTCAGCTGCTCGAGGATATCGACAGGAGCAAGGTGACTGTGTGGCTTCTCACGAATGCATACGTCACCCACGGCAAGCGAGTCGTCAAGTTGCTCGGCATTGACGACCAGTTTGAGGGTCTTACCTTTTGTGACTATGCCGAAATGCCCTTGGTCTGCAAGCCTCACCCAGATATGTACCGGAAAGCTATGAAGCACGCTGGGGTGGAACGAGTGGAAGACTGTTATTTTGTTGGTACGCTTGTCCTTTTTTTTTTGCTCCACGATTGTGCCGAATCTCCATGGAAGAATAAAACCAAAACCATAATACTCTAACATTCGAATACAGATGATAGTTTTGCAAACTGTGCCGCTGCAAAGAAGCTGGGCTGGACGGCAGCGCACTTGGTGGAAGAAGACGTCCCACAGCCAACAGTCCAGGCATCGCAGTATCAGATCCGCCACTTGCGAGAACTGCGACAAGTCTATCCCCAATTTTTCAAGAGCTCCTAAAGAGTGCAAAGCCATTTGTTTAGAGGGCTGCACTCTGGGCGGTATAGATGGAAGCGGCGCCAAAAGAGTCACCATTACTAGAAAGAGGTGGTGTCGTTACAGCTTACATGGATGAATTCAAGATGTATATAGATACCATGCGAATATCTCTACTTCATGTCTCATCTGGGACTGGCAACCCCCTCCCAAATTCCTCCTCGAAATCAGCCATGAGTTCTCAGATTTTGAAATCTCTTAGAGTCCAAAGGTGCTGAGAACTCACGGCTGATTTCCAGGACGAAATTCAAGAGGGGATGACCAGTCACGGATTAGACATAGAATGATTGATTATTATTTTTTCCACAATCCTATACCATAGTCTTCTCCCCAACTTTGGCCATTGTGATCCAGGTCATCAACCAGCCGTTACCAAATACCCATTGATCCTCAACTCCTCGCTACCAAGTAAAAAGAAAGCATGTCGATTAAAAGAAACGTTCGTGGTTCATGGCCGCCGTATGCTACGGATAGTGGCGTCGAGCTGTTTCAAAATGTGGTGTCTCTCTTTCAGGGCTTCCACCCGCTGGGCCTCGGCCGTTTTCAAATCTTCCTCAAGATCTTTAATGTGTCGTTCCTGATCTTGTTCACTGTTGTCGAGACCAGGCAGAGTGGAGATGAGCACCTCGATTTGTTGCTCCTTGACAATCAGGTCTCGCGCCAGCTCGACTAGGCCGGCTCGGAAATCTTGGGGAGGGAGTGCGTCCACTATCGACAACATCAGCGCGAGTTGGCACATGAGCCAACCGCCCAAACGCAGTGGCAGTTATTCATACCCTCTTTTGGTACCTGCTCCTTAGGCTCGCGGATCTTGTCTCTCGGACCCAATGGCTCGAGGTCGTGCCGCATATGGACGAAATGCAGGGAAGCAACGAGCTGTTGCGCGAACTGCAGACGGATTTCCATTAGCAAACGGAGCTCCTCTCCATGCAAGTTCGGGATGCCGTCATAAAGAACAACGTACCTGATCAACTGCATCCTGCAGCTGCGTGAGTCGGTCCCCCATTTTGTAAAAATTCAACTGCAAATACTGGTAGCAACTAATCACTGCGAGGCTGATACACGATGCAAAGAGGTCAATGCCAATAAGGCTATTCGCGCAAGTGGGATGCGTGAGAGCGACCGGTGCCGTGCGGGTTACGGAGTACAGTGCCAGGCAGTGCCAAGAACACGGAGCCGCAAGCAGCTGCCAAACTGGAGGATAGCGCGGAAACCGGGGAATAAACGATCCGGTCCACCAGTCATGCGAAAGTGAACACATTGCTATCTGTCCAGTTCGAGTGCAGTGACCTCAAGATGGCAGTCGCCCACGGCAAGTTTCTCTCATTCGCTTTATAACACGCTTCCAACGCCGACACATTCGCAGTCGTGCTTCTCTCAAGCCTGTTCCTTTGCCTCGACACTCTTTGCATCTTTGAGCCTCGACCCGCACTTGTCAGTTATTCATCCTCATCCCCGCCAACCCATTGCATCGCCATGGCCTCGCCGCCGCCGCAGCCGCCCTCCAGGCGCAATGCCAATGGGCATGCCCATGCCCGGACCTGGCTTCATGGGCCAGCAGCCCACGCCCGAGCAGATCCAGCAGATCCAGCGCAAGATTGCCGAGGATGCCCAAAAGGCCGGCATGACTGTGCCCGAATTCATCGAGCACATCAAGCAGCAGCAGTTTGCGCGAATGCGCGCGATGCAGATGCAACAGGCCGCAGCGCAGCAGCAGCAGCAGCAGGGAGGAGGACACGAAGGCCACAACCCATCCTCCACCCGCACCCGCACCCGCATCCTCACTCA
>MDJU01000435.1:0-27176 GCA_001721665.1 Trichoderma pleuroti
ATTAAAGATATATATTAATATAAGTAAGACCTACTTTATAAATATATTAATCCTAGAGGAGGTATATGCTAAGGCAGGAGTTAAAAACCTACCTACTGCCTATTATAAAGCTAACTTTAAAAAGTTATTAAATATATACTACTACTTTATCTCCTTTATAAAAGATATTAAGCCTAGCTTTAGGCTTTTTAATAGCTTATACTTAGCAGAGACTTAAGTTTAATTACCTTAGGTTACCTAATGTTAATAATACCTTAGTTTTTATAATCCTTAAAGTTATACTAAGATTAAGAGGTATTTTAAATATAATAAGCCCTTTAATAAGTATAAAAATATTATTATAAACTATCCCTTTCCTTTATAATATATTAATTATAATAGCCCTTATAAAGTAAATATACTTAACTACTTAGTAAAGCTAGTTATCTAAAATAAAAAAAAGGTTTATTATACTAAGGCTTAACTATAAGCTATTTAAAAACTTAGTTAAAAAAGATATAATAAATTCTACCTATTAGCAGCAGCCCCCTGCCTAATGCTTAATATTATAAAAGCATCTGCCTTAATAGCTAGGCCTAGCCCTTATATAAGGCTGCTACTCTTTAGCTTAATACTATAACCTCCTACTATACCCCTTATATAAAAAGTAATTATTAAAGTTAACTTAAATAAAAATAAGAAAGAGGAGATTACCTTACTAGCTAAATTAGTAATATATATAACTAGCTTTAATAATAGTGCTAATATAAAAGATAAAAATATAAAAAATACCCCTATAGAAGATAATAAACCCTTTGACATAAGCTTATAAATAATAAGCCTTATTATAACTACTAAAGAAATACTAGCCTTAAAATCTTTTAAGCTAATATTAAGAGATATAGCCTTTACTAAAATATTATCTTTTTACTAATATAAGAAGGCAGCTATAATATTATACTAATCTAGGAACCTTATATTAAATAAAATAAAGCCTTAAGCAGAAGATAAACTAAAAACTACTTTAAATATTAAATATATAACCCCCTAAATAACTAAAAAGATATTAGACCTTTAATCTTTATATTTATTAAAATCTCCCTTAACCTCCTTAGTAAATAACTTTTTTTTATAGGTTTAAAAAATAAATATATTTACTAAATAAAAGTATATAAGTATATTATTGTTAACGTTTACTAAAGGGCTTTAGTAAACTTAGCTATAGAGACCTTTATTAAGTAAGGCCCTCCCCCCCCCTGCTTAATTATTATTAATAACTTTAATGCCTTATATTAACTTTAGGAGTTAGGCAGAGACTTAAACTTAGTAAGAAATAAAATTATAAAATAAGTAGAGAAGTATAATCTCCTCCTAGCCTTAATTAATATACTTATATAACACTTAGGGAAGTATATTAACTTAATCTTTATAAATTACCTTACGTTAACTAAAGTTAAATACTCCCTTAACTTAAGATTAAATTATTATATAATAATTATAAATTTACCTAAGCCCTTAAGGATAACCTTAGGGGTAAGAAAAAAATATATCTTTTTAAAATATTAAGAAGACTTTAGCTAACTTATATACTCCTTTACCTAAACTCTCTTTATAGTTAACTTAACTATATTATTAAAAATTAACCTAGATAAATATACTAAAGCTTTATAAAACCTCTTTAAGTAAGTAATAAAGATAGTAGGTAAAACTAAATATTAGAATAGCTATAGTGTATTATAGTAGTCTAAAAAGTATAAAGTAATATATAAGGCTTATACTAAATTAATAAATAGCTCTCCTACTAAAAAGAAAGCCTATAAAATCCTTAGAAGTATTATATATTATAGTAAATAAGCCTATTAAGATAAAATAATAACAGAAGCTAGCACTACTAAGAATATATAATTAATAGTTAAGTAGCGTAAGGTAATAGACTATTTTTAACCCCCCCCTTTAGTAAATAAGGATAAAAATATCTTAAACCTTATAGAAAAAGTAACCTTCTTTAGGAATAGACTTCTTAAGTATAAGATAATAAAAGAAGATATTTTAAACCTATAGGAAAAGGACTTTCTTATTAATAAGAATATTTACTAAAACTAAATAGTATTAGAACTAGAGGCTAAGAAAGTAATAATAAAATTAAAAAATATTATACTTAATGTAAATAATATATTAGTTACCCTTCTATAACTTACCTAGCCTATTATTAGCAGGTATATAATTAAACTTTTTTATAAATACCTAATAATAAAATATTACTTACTTCTTTTCTAAAGCGTAGAGATTATTATTATTCTTAAACCTAAGAAGTTAAAGAAGGTATATATTATATATAAAAGTTATAAACTTATTTTTTTACTTTCTTATATAAGTAAAAGCCTTAAGAGACTTTTAGCTAAAAGAGTATCCCTCTTAGTAATAAAGTATAAAATATTATTAAAATAATATTTTAGGGCTTTTCTAAAAAGGTTTATAATAAACTTAGTTACCTACTTATTATATAATACTAAAGTTACTTTAGCCTAAAGCTTTATTATCTCCCTTTTTATATTTAATATCTCTGGTATATTTAATATTATTATATATAACTGCTTAATATATAAACTTAGGGAATAAAGATAGCCCCCTCTTTTTATAAAATAGGTTAACTTCTTTATAAATAATTATAAGGCTTTTATTTAAAATAGCTATAGGATTACCCTTTTAGAAATAAAGCTAAAATATAAAGCTCTATAGAAGTCCTTTATCTTCTTTATTATATTTATACTTTACTTTTCCCCTAGCCTAAAGCTTAATAACCCTAATACTTACTTTAAGTATATAAATAATATTAATATTATAGTAGTAGAGGTTAATATTAAAAAAACTACTTAAAAACTTTAGTAAAAATTAAAAGATACTCTAAACTAAGGTAATAGGAATATAGTTTTTTTTAACTTAAATAAGGCTAAACTTATATACTTTTATAAAACTAGAACTTAAATATATAATAAAGAAGTAGATTTTAAAGGAAAGACTATAGCCCCCTAGGACTTAGTTTAATAGCTAGGGATATACTTAAATTTATAACTCTCCTTTAAGAAATACCTTAAGATTATAAAAAAAAAAGCCCTTAAAATAGCTAACTTTTTTAAATTCTTAAATAAGATATAAAAAAAATCTTTATTAAATATAGTAGTATTAGTAGCTAAGGCCTACGTTACCTCAGTAGCCTTATATAAAATAAAGGCCTTTTAACTAAG
Source organism: Trichoderma pleuroti (assembly GCA_001721665.1). NCBI lineage: Eukaryota > Fungi > Ascomycota > Sordariomycetes > Hypocreales > Hypocreaceae > Trichoderma > Trichoderma pleuroti. The sequence continues at coordinate 3,225 of MDJU01000435.1, forward strand.
GGAAAGTAAATAAAGTATAATAAACCCTAGTAGATAAGTTAAAATAAGCTTAATAAAGCTAATTATAATCCTAAAACCCCTATTTAAAGCAGTAGCTAAAGTAATTATCTTAGTTTAAAAGATAATTAACTTATTAGTTATATATAGAAAATCTAGGGTCCCCCTGGTGTTAGTATAAATAATATAAACCCAGCTATATACAGCAGCCTAGTTCACAGGCCTAAATAAGAATTACTTAATTAATAGATATATTAATAAAAGACTTCTGCCTAAAGTACTCCCTATATAATTATAATAAACTACTGCCTTAGTAAGAAAAATAGTTAAACTTTCCCTTTTTACTAAAAATAATAAAGTAGTTTAGGCAGGTTTAGATTTTAAAAGCCTGCTAAAAGTAAAGGTAGTTAAAAAGTATTTAAAACTACTTAACAGCCTCCCTAGGTTTACCTTTTTTATTTATTTAGATAACTTATAAGATAAATATAATAATATTAAATAGGGAGCTATTATATATTATAACTTTAATAAAAGCTTAATATATAATCCCCTTTTTAATATAAAAGTTTATAATATTAAAGTAGTAGATATCTTTAAAGTTATAAAGCTTACTAAAGTAAAAGCTTTTACTAACTTAAATATCTAAGAGATTTTACTTTTTTTAAATAACTTAATAATAATAGATAAAATATTAAGCCTTACCCCTGCCTTATTTTAAGGAGCCTATATAAGGCTATGCTAAATTACCTAAAAGCTACTTTTATAAATAATTATAAAAATAACTTAAGTCTTAGGCTATAAAAATATACTAAGAAATAAAAAAGCTAATTAATTAGTAAAAGAGGGTTTAAAACTCTTTTACTACTTAAGTAACTGCTTTATTATTATTTATATTAAAAAGTAAGTAAAAAAAAAATATAAAAAAATATAAGATAATAATTAAAATAATAATTACTTAAAGTTTTATAAAATTAGTAAATAAAGCCTTTATAAAGCTTCCTTTATACTCCCTAAACTATACCTTTTATACTTAATCCTTTATAAGCTACTAGCTAAAAGGTTTAAATATAAAAACTTTATAAAATACTATAAGAGATTTAAATATAATACTAGGCCTACTTATAAATATAGTAAGCTAAAGATATAGGGGTACTTTATAAAGTATTATATAATAGCCCTTTTCCTCCCTAATATATTAAAGAAAGAGGTATACTTTAAAATTACTTATATTTAATACCTCCTTAGTAATAGGGGGTATAAGAACTTCTAAAAACTAGTAGAGGAGATAAGCCTATACAGCCCCCCCCCTATAGAAATAGATATATAAAATAAATTAACACTTCCCTATTTCCTTTATTACATTAAAACGTAGCAAATGCCTAATCTAAACTTAACGGCTCCTACCGTCCTAGTGCCTAGATAAGGACTTATGTAATTAGATTACTTAGTAGAACGTTAATAAATAAAATAAAATAAACAAACATCTGATGGACGTATGTATGACTCCTGAATCGTTGTCGTAATTTATTTCTAGCATACTCGGATGTAGTTTGATTAGTCCTCATGGAGAATGGAAACTACAAATCCTGTTCCGGCGATGGCTGTGCCAGTTCTGTACGCGTTCTGTACGTAAGAGCGAGATCCGTGGAATTCCGCGGATGAGGTTCCGCAAGTCCGGCAGCTTCCAACGCGGCCCCACCTTCGGTCGAAACAGATACAGGCCAAAGAAAGGCAGCAAAGAAAGCTGTTCAAACGCGTGAGAAGTATATAAAGATGTCTTTGTTGTTAGAAGCTCTCAGATACGCTCAGTTATTCTAATTATTCAGAAGAACACAGAAAGCTGATACTCGAAAGACCTCTTTACTCGTTCCACTTCTTTTCATCGTCGATTTTGAGCAGCGAAAGCCTCTTACCCTTAAGCATCAACAAACATCATGACACGCCAAAAGGAGGAAGAGTTTCAAGTGGCTGATATGCCTAATTTGAGTGGCTATGTTGCAATTGTAACAGGCGGTAAGTATCTTTGGCCACTATATTCTATGCCCAGGAATAGGATGTAAAGTGACTTATCAACACAATAGGCAATTCTGGCATTGGATACGAAACAACGCTTCAGTTGGCTATTCATGGAGCCCGAGTATATATCGCAAGCAGATCTAAAACCCGCCTCGATGCGGCAATCAAGGCGATGAAAGCCGGAAGCAGTGGTCTAGACATTCACTTTCTCAAGCTCGACTTGCAAGATCTTCAGAGCATCAAGACTACGGCTGAGGAATTTTCGCAAAAGGAGCCCCGTCTTGATATACTCATCAATAATGCCGGCGTTGGTCTTTCTCCGGAAAATTAGGTAATATCTGCTAACAAAGTTGCTTCCATCACAGATAATGGCGTGCCCTTTCGAGTTAACCAAGGATGGATACGAGCTGCAGTGGCAAACTTGCTTTCTCGGGCATCATGCTTTTACAATGTGTTTACTTCCCCAGCTACGTTCAGCTGCTCAAAGCAGCCACAGCAGAGACCGAGTGAGAATTGTAAACGTCTCGAGTGATGCTGCTACGAGCATGGGGCCGGATAGCATCAACTATAACGACCCTAATATGGCCGATTTGAAAGGAGTAACCGCCCCATGGTAAGCAAATACTACTACTTGCGATAAAAAGCTGGTTACCTTTCGTCTTTTGTATCATCTCCTTGCCAATGGCGAACTCGGAACTAGCACGTATACACAGGAGACACAATACGCTGACATATTCTTACTCTCTACCTAGGAAACGTTACGGTCATTCGAAGCAGGCTAGTATCATTGCTGCCAAGGCAATCACTGACCGTTACAAAGCTATCGGCATTACAGCTTATTCTCTGCATCCGGGCATAATCAAGTCAAATCTCCAGAGCCATGATACTTCCTTTCTTGGCATGTTGTCTCGAACCGCGATGAAAATTTTCCCAACTCTTTCACCAGCTGACGGGGCACGCACCAGCTTGTATTGTGCTACAAGCCCCAATACTCCCTCATTTGCTGGCCGGTATTTCATGCCGTTTGGGAAGGTTGGAACGAAGGAAAATAGGTGGTTGGATGATGAAAAAACTGTCGACAGGCTTTGGACGCTCGCAACTAATCAGCTCAGGGATCACGGGTTTGTAATCGATGATAATATTGGCAATGCTGTTGTATGAGCTTTTATCGACTTTGAAGATATACGGGAGAAAATCTAGTGATTGGACAACTTTACTAGTAAGATATAAATCTTCTCTTTCATACTTGTTGTGCTGAGAAGGATATACATTTTCGATTGGCCTTGTTTGTAATTGAGAACCATTATGTAGCTAATATTCAGAAATATCCTTTAATGGAAAATGCTATGTTACATCGAGACAATATCACCAGTGAAAACACTTCTGAACAGTGATTGGGCTGTAACTCCTCGTTTGCGGTGGTTGGCTTGTATGTGATTAGGCTACCGAGAGCCGATAGGATTAGTTACGCAGCAACCTGTTCAGCTCTTTGAAGCATCACACCGCCACCTTCGCCGTTCCATCTCACCGACGGTCCGTCCTTAAGTGTTCAATAAGTGCCAACTTGCCAAGATGCAGGCCACGCGTCAGTTTTGTTCGTAAAGTTCAATGAGTTCGCCAGGAGATGATACGCCTGTGCCCTTTCTTTATGCGTGGTGTAGTAGTGAGCGGACACGTCATATCGCCGACTTCGCCGATTTACGAGTGTACACGACTCGTACGTGCTACACCACAATTGAACCTCAAGTCTTCAACACACCAAATCTTGAATATATATATATATATATATAATCTCTCTACTCCCTCCAAATATGAAATCCCCAATCACTCCAAATCCAAGTTCAATCAAACCTTTCAGAGCCAATTCAGCATATCAACCACATCTTTGAAACGCAACCAGAAAATGTCTACCAAATCCTACTCAGTCTTGTCAATTGGCGTCCTGTGCCTATCTCTTTTGAGTTTACCTGGCTCAGCACAGCCAACCGCCTCTCCTTTAGGCCCAAAGGGGCTTAACTGGGTGCTTCTTTTTGTTGGCGATTGGAACTGCTATCAGCAGGGTGAAGCGAATGAGAGTGGTGGAGGTGGCAGCGGCACCGGCGCGAACCTCACGTACTCCATAAAGATCACCAATGATAATGTGACTCTGGACTCCATCCTCGCCGGCTTCCACACCGACCTCAACTTCCTCACCATCCACGGCCGCTCGCGCTACCCCGGCCTCAACATCTGGGCCCGCAACACGGGCTCCCGCATCCCCGTCAAGATCCCCCCGGGCAACTACCTCCTCGTCCAGGCCGGCAAGCAGATCGAGTACATCACCGGCGGCCTCATCAAGGCCGGCTACCACGAGGTTGTCGTCAACGAGCGCACCCTCGACGTCATTGAGAGGCGCAAGACCGAGTTCCCCGACCGGCCCCTCGTCCGCATCTCGAGCACCCTCTTTTGGCATCTCAACTCCGACTATGACCTGGCGCCCGTGCCGGCGCTGGCCGACAAGGCGAAAAAGGTCCGCGAGGAACAGGCCAAGCTGGGGCGAGACGAGGGCGAGGAGGTGCAGTATCCTGCAACAAAGGTCGGATTCCAGGTGCAAGAGTGAGTCTTTTATAAACCAAACTTGTCCCCCTCTCCCAATATCAACTGGTCTTTCGTCTTCCAATATCAACTTGTCTCCCTCTCCCAGTATCAACTCGCGAGATGAAAGGAATTCAACTGACAAATCTGGCAGTGAGCTGAAACACATTGCTTTGATGGCATAAAGCGAGTCTGGAGCATTTATAGCTGCGGCAGGCATTTTGGATATACCCAAAGTTTCCAATGAACCATGACATGAAGATATGAAGAATAGAACACACAATGATCTAAAGCCATTTTGATCCTACCAGTCACTTGGTGATGATGTTTTAACTCTACAGATGTTGCCACATTCTCATCAGAGGTGGTATATAAAAAAAAAGGTTTCTTTTCTTTTCTCTTTAACAGTAAAGCAAAACATAGGTATCATGATTAACTAATTCCCATCTCTCTCTCCAGGTATCCCTCTAGATTTTTATACCATCGTACATCATATCAAAACAGTCATCCATCATCGAACCGCCAAAAAAAAATAACTCGACAAGCTCCAACTCTTTCTTTGTCGTCTTGATGGTCATACGCATTTGTTCAAGTTTGCGTTTGTACAGGCACGCCTTTACATCTTGACCTCGGCTGTTTCGGCGGTACGGCTCACGTCGTTGCCGGCATCTGAACTGGCGTCTTGTTCCTTTTCCGCCGCATTGGTTTCGACGACGGAATCGGGCTCCCGCCAAAAGTCCTTCTTGCCCTGGGACAGGCGAACCAGCCAGGGAGGGAAGAAACCGCCGGGAATGCGCCATGTCCAGGGCTCCTTTTCGTCGTGGTTGGGAGGCACGATGCGGCCGCGAGAAACGAACCGCAAGAGTCCGACAATGGAGTTGATGATGATGTACGACATGACACCGGCAATGAGGCCGTTGGCAATGGAGTATGTAAAGGGCATGATGGCAATGGCAAGGAAAGCAGGGACGGCATCGCCCATGTACTTCCAGTTGATCTCGGTGACGGAAGTGGCCATCATGGATCCGACGAGGATGAGGACACTGCCGGTAGCCCAGGGCGGGATGGAGGCGAAGATGGGAGCAAAGAAGATGCTGATGAAGAAGCAAATTCCGGTCACGACGGACGTGAGACCAGTCTTGCCACCTTCGGAAATACCAGCACCGGACTCGACAAAGGCGGTGACGGGCGGAACGCCAAAGAGAGCGCCAATGGAGATGCTGATGGCGTCGACCATGTAGGCAACGGCGGAGCCCTCGAAATCCTGGGTGACGGGGTCGATGAGGTTGGCAAAACGAGCCATACCGTACAAGGTACCCGTGCAGTCGAGGATATCGACGTAGAGGAAGGTGATGAGGGCAAGACCAAACTGGCCACCGTACGCGCTCACGTCCCATTCCTGCACGTTGAGCGTGTTCTCGATGCGGTGGAAGTCGACAACCTTTTTGAAGAAGTTGAAGGAGTCGTCTCCAACGGGAGTGTGAGGGAAGTAGGTGAGTGGGCGTGGTTCGGGGCCAGGAGATGATGCTGACGAGAATGATGCCGGCAATGACGGCGCCCTTGACACGGTACATCATGAGAAGCACGGTAAAGAAGCCACCGCAGAAGATGCCGATCCACATGGCGGGGTGGCGCATCTTGTCAAAGCTGGGACAAGTGCCGTCTTCGAGCAGGTTGGCGGGCGAGCAGCCGGCAAGCGCAAGAGGCGTGTCGGTGGCTCCCGTGATGACGCCAAGACCCTCGCTGTAGGTCAGGCCGATGAGCGTCAGGAAGAGACCGATACCCACGCCGGTAGCCAGCTTGATCGAGTGGGGAATGGCACGGGCAAGCCACTGTCGCATACCAAAGATGGCGAGGCCGAGGAAAATGAAGCCCTCGACGAAGATGGCAGTCAAGGCGACGCGGTAAGGGACGGGGCCAGATCCGTGGAAACCAACTGCACATGGGAGTCAGAATGAATGCAAGATTCCCTTGGGAGTACGGAGATGGTTGAAAGACAAGTGTCGAGCATGGGAAGAGTGGCAAGACGGGTCTCGACTTACCGACGGTGTACGCAAAGTAGGCATTCAGACCCATTCCAGGAGCAAGACCGACGGGACTGTGATGTAAGAGTCAGATGAATCGTCCCCAAATGTCCGTGGACCAGACGCAGCGTGTCTTACAGGTTAGCCAGGAGGCCCATGAAGAAGCTGGCAAAGGCCGAGATGGCGGCGGTGGCAGTGACGGCATCGCGCTTGATGGCCTGGACACACAGGGCGTACTCGTCGTTGGTGGTGCAAATGGGGTCGTCGGCGCCGCCGTTGCAGACGCAGGTGCCGCCGGAATCCGAGACAATGGAGGAGTTGACGGCGATGATGTAGGCCATGGCAAAGAAGGTGGCCATGCCGCCGCGGATCTCGGTGAAGAAGTACGATCCCTTGCGCTCCTTGGGCTAAACGAGGCGGGACGAGACATTGTCAGCAAAATGTGTCATGCATGAGCGGCGGTATGAGATGAGATGAGACAGCTTCTTGACTGTCTCGGGAGCTGCCGTCCCTGGTGGTGTTGACCCAAGCCACGAGGTGTCTTGTCTCGTGACGTGCGGACGACGACGACAAAAGAAAGACAAAAAAAAAGAAAAGAGAGAGAGAGAGAGGCGACTTACATGGCCAGAACCCTCGAGGCGGAACCATCTGCCCACCGGACTGACGGCGACTCTCTTGTTGATGTTGTCCATCCACCCCATGGCTGCGAAGTTGTCTCGTTTGGTTTGGCAAAGGGTCGAGTCGGGGACGAAAGGACGAAAGGACTATACGTCCTCTGGAAGAGAAGAGAGGGAAGAGAGCCGGAAAGATTTGCGCGATGGAAAAAGCTCTTGTATTTTTTTTCGCGTGGTTCGAGGTGGGGCGGCTTAGCTCGCGATAACGGTGGCGGCGAAGAAGGGGAAAAAAAAGGGCCAGGGGCGAAGGGAAACGCTGCGGGGTGTGTGATTTTGGGTTGGAATGCTGGTTTGGACGCTGATTGGCGTCTTGTCTCGTTTCTTTTCGTTGTCTCGTTGTGCTCGAGCGGGCGTTTTCTGTGGTGTTGCTGGTGTTGCTGGTGTTGGATGGCGATGACGAGGGGACTCGACTTGCTTGGTTCCCGCGGGGAAGAGGCCAACGCTGTGTCGTACCAGCCGATGGATGCAACAATGAACCCGCGATCTGCAAGTGTGTTGCGCGGGGGGGAGAAGCAAGGGAGAGGAGGGACCGATTTCGATTCGGGGTCGGACAGGCGATTCGATGCGTTGGGCCGTATTATTTATGAGCGGGCAGCCATGATATCCGGGCTGTTGTATTGACCAGCTACACACACACATGCATGTGCATGGACTCGGCAGCGTCCGGTCGGTCGATGGCTGGGCATTCGGTGATTTGCGCGCAAGACACAACCGAGGGCCGGGCTGGGCTGGGCTGGGCTGAAGCTGAGCTGAGCTGTGATGCGATGACGAGACAATCGCGATTCCATTAATCGAGAAATCACTTAATCAATTGCGCGCGCTGCGGCGTGGGAGGGCAGGCGGTGGGCCCGCGAAGCTGGAGAAGGAGCCATGCGGTATCTCGTGTCGGTACATGTACACGATGCCCGGCCGTGACGTGACTGCAGCACAAGTACACACTACCCGGACGGAGCTGGAGCTGATAACGAGACGCTCCATCAGTGGATAACGGACCTCCATCCTCCATACTAGGGGAATGAATAGCGGGCTCTTTTGTACTATCCAGCGTGGAGGCCCTCTGTAGATGCCCGATACCGATACTGCAACTGGCAAAACATCAATGCAATTGATTCGAATCACCGTCGAATTTAGCCCATGGCACACCCGGGCACTAGCCATCCACACTCGAATCCAGTTTTGCTAGCCTAGCCCCCCCCCCCCATCCAAGCCATTCTCCCTCGGTCCGTCTGCTAGCGTGCACACACGCTCAGATCGCCGTTGAAAAAAACCAAGAAGAGAGCTGTACGGTGGTCAGATGCCTCTCTGCCCCGAGCGTGGCATGCACTCATGCCGTCTCAGTCCTTGTAATGAATCCATCAAGGTCCAGCATTCCATCTCCCTCTTCTCGGCGTCTATTAGTACATGTATACCGTATACATGTATACCACAGCTCGTGGCCTTGGAACCATAAAAGGAACCATAAAAAAAGCCCGAGCGTCTACAAGCATCGGCTTGTCGGCTGTCCGTCTTGCCTTATCTCTGCAGCCCCCTCCAATCAAGTATTTGCAATTCTTCCTTCATCAGGCCTCAAACAGGCACAACCGCCGTCTCGATTGCCCCATCCAGCTAGTCGCGGTTCGAGAAATCCATTGCAGAAAAGAGGCTAACAAAAAGGTGGCATAAATAGAAAGCAGCCAATCGCACCGCATCGATAAGCAAGCCCCCCCCCCCCCCAATCCGGGCTTGATTCCGCACCTCCAGAAAGACTCGCCTCCGGTCCGGGGTCGCCGCTTTGGCGTCTCTGTGCGAGTCCGAGTTTGTGAATCCGCACGTTGCAAAGAGAAGAGAAGCTGCTCGGCTCGTTATCAGCATCCATGTGGTGTCTCGTTATCTTCTCCGCATGATCGAGATACCTTGACGAATCGCCGTACCTGCATCGCTATCAAGACATTGCCCTCTGCAGTATAAACCATCGCCCATCCCCCAGATTCCCGGGAGCCTGCGAGATGGAGGCCGGCGACTCCCGCCAGGCATCATGTCGGGCCATGCCTCATTGTGTACGTGGACGAGTGCTTGATGCTGCTCACAAAGCTCTGCCGGCAAATCCCTCAAGGATGATATACAGTATACACATACACATACAAGGACAACGTACATCAGATGGCTTCTACGCAACGCATATTGTGGCTGCTGTGCACAAGTCTGGTCTGGCAACTCGCCAAACGAACCCGTGATTCAATTCTTACACGCATATGCGCACACATTTCCATTCGAGGACCTTGAAAGCATGCGCTCACACGGCATCACTACCTAATCGATCCAGCATAGCCGTGTGTATTCGACAAACCCACACCTGTATTGTATTCAAGTCGGCAACCACCTTCAACAGACACTACATTGAAAGCAGTAGTCTCAAAGGGGGACTTGAACCCGAGGAACAGCGTCGCTCAGCATTCACACAAAACACTCACTCACACATGTGGCGCCGTCCTCACCTCTTCTACTTGATCCTGCCCTGTCGACGGCTGCGCATCCAAACGCCGATTCAACTCTTTTGCCAGCCAACTTCTCACCATGTCCAGGCCTTCCATCAGCCACGCGTAGACAAACTGACTCCTGCCCCTCCCAGCTCTCTTTCAACAAGAGGCATCCCGCCATCTCATTGCCCCAACTATGGCAATCCTTTCCCATCAAGTATGGTACCACTGCATGGTGCAGACACGCATTATTGAATTCTCACGTGCCTCGTCTACTCATGCTGTATGACACATGTGAAAAAGGGGGACGCATACATCACATGGATACTCATGGGACAGTAATAAAGCTACGGATCGTTCGTATACATGTCCGTAAAGACCATGTCTGGATACTACGCAGTGCTGCTGCCTCCATAAACAACCTACCAATCGTCCTCGTAAGCAACGCCTTTTAGCCCGTCAAGCCATCACCGCACATCTCAACCCATGTGCCTGGATAATCCAGCTCTTTAGGTTCAAACATAAGCAGCCATCAAACCATCAAAGCAACACCTCAGCCCAAGTCAGAAGCCAAAAAAAAATTCATGCCCCCCCCCCCCCAAAAAAAAAAGAACACGGAATAAGCCTCCTACCTAGCCTTCCCGTCCTTGCCGTGCCGTACCCACGCGATCGCAGCGAATCTGACGGCACAAGTGACGGATAATACCCGCTCATTTGTTACCATTTGCAGTGGGAATATACCTCCATACTCGGGCTACATCTCAATCTCACCGATCCCTGCTCATGCTTAGCAAACCCCAAATCTTAAGAAAAAAATACTGTTACTGTTACTTGTCTGCTTGGAAATGAATAGGCCTCAACCACTTGAGACTTGCAGACCTGGCACAACCAACCCCGAAACGCATCGAGTCGTACGACAACGAAACATCAACTTTCAAAACTAAAATCTCAATTACAAAGCATGTCCCTGTAAACGATGCTACCACAGTACATACTCCGTAGTACTATTAAACATGCATGGATTCCCTCGTCCGGCTTTCCCAAGAGTCCGAGCCGCCTCCCCTCTCACAATCTAGCTGCCCGCCGCCGCCAAGCATTATGCTGACGCTGCAGATTGCTCGCAATCCTTCCAGCCTGCCGAGCATTCTTACATGTACTGTAGCCACAGGGGTCCCCCCCCCTTCCACGACCTTCCCCTTGTGGGCGCATGCACTTCGTTTCCGTCCTGGTATACGTTTCTGCGAAACCGGGGTGCCGATCGCGAGGGGGGGGGGGGCCAAATTTCGAAGCGAGAAATCATCTCTCAGGGGAGGACGTCAGCATCGCAGGCATATCGTGTTGCATTTGCATGACCAGCGGGGGGGGGGGGCCACAGGAACCAGGTGGCTTGTTTATCCGCTGGATTGTCAAAGGATGAGCCCTGATTTGAGCGCCCATCTCCATCTGTCTCGTTTCCCCTTGCAACGTTCAAAAGATGGCGTCTTGTTCAAGCTCCGATTCTCCTCTTCTTTTCCCCGAGATGGATCCTCCACCGTGAAATGGAGGGGGGTATCATGGAGCTTGATTCGCATATATCGCGTATTTCGGTTCATCAGGTGTAGTTTATAGAATAGTATTAAATGAAAAGTGCTTGCCTTGCAAAAAAAGACTGGTATACAGCAAGAATTCCCTCCCGAAAACGAATTTATATGCCCTGTTTCGTTCCACACCCCTTGCCCAAACCTGTGTGCTCATATCAACGTGAAAATCTTTGAATTAAGGGTAAAAAAACAGCGTCAGTCCAACTTTTGATCGTGCGAAAGAAGGAGGACAAAGGACAAAGGACAAAGGGAGTCAAAGCGTCTCCTCGGATCGATTGGAGTGGTGGCTCTCTGCGGCATTCACCTTGACCTGGGCCCCCATGTTGGACACGAGCCCTGCCTCGTCGTGGCCCAGCTCGAGGGCGCTCTCGTCCACGTCCTTGTCCACTGCCGATCTGTCGACGTGATAGGATCGCGTCAGCATAATTTCGCCGCGGCCGGTGACGCTGGAGTGGCCAGGGTTTTTAAAGTAGGAAGAGCCGCGTGTGCGTTGGACGTAGAGGGCGCTGACGGCCGGGAGACAGGCGCATATCAGGCCAATGCCCGCTTCGGCGTTTCTGGTTACGACACACAATCATGTTAGCTTGAATTGTCCGATCCTCCAGTTGCATGGCAAAAACGCAAGACGAGTCCTTACCCTGACAGAATCACCTTGATGAACACCATGGTCATGTTGGTCGAGTTGCGTTGGTCGACAATCATGGCCAACCTGTAAATGCTAAATCCCGTAGCAACTCCTCCAGCACACAGCAGTCCAGTAACGCGAAGGCGCTTCCGTCGAGGCAGTTGGAGCGACCAGGTAAGGGGCGTCGGGAGCAGCAGGATGGCCAAGTCGCTGATGACGCTGATGATGGAGTCGGCCGTGACGATGGCGCTCTGGTTCATGCATTTGCTAGCGTCGCCTGACCAATACGCACTGATGGGCCAGCAGATGAAGATTTTGATGAAGAAGCCAGAGACGTAGTATGCGACAATCATGCCGATAAAGATGTAGATTCCAATCAGGGTTCGCCGGTGGACGGATCCAAAGACTCGGATGATGATGACGAGCAGGGCCAGCTTGACGGTCATGGCCATTGGGGCGTAGAAGATGGTGGCGGCATAGCAAGACTTTTGCACTAGACGTTAGCTTTCCACACAAGATGCTAAGGACGGATGCGATTGTTACCTGAAAGTATTTCTCAACCTCCTCCTTTGACACCTCCCACATGTTCAGGCCTCCGCCATGTGCACCGGCTACCCCAGTCGTCAGTGGGACGGCTCACGATGGCTGCAAAGGGGTAGGAAGAAACCACACTTACCAAAGCACGCAGTGATGCAGTATCCAATCATCAGCACCTATTGCACTTGTCAGTCTTGCATCGCACACTTCATTCCCTCGCCAAAGGTGTCATACATAGGCCGAGTAGGTTGCATCTATTTTGCGTCAAGTCAGCTTCATCAGTTCGTTTGCACCTTTGGAAACTACTTGACCCACAGTCGTCTGGTGTAAAGCTGCCTCCCAGCACTCTGGTTTTCGCATAGAATCGTATGGCGACGAAGATGGAGACAAAGAAGATTGTCAACCCTTGTGTAACATAATTCACAGTCCTCAGGACATCTTGCGGGTGCGAAAGGTCAGGGATGACGCCTTCAGGAGGCGGAGCGGCACCGGGATAACTCATGACGGGCAAAACTTCATGATTCTATAGCGTAAGGATCAAGCTTGAGAGATGCCAAACGTCAAAAGAACGGCTGCCGCGACTTAAAGTTGACAACAACTCGTGAAAGGGGGAACCATTCACAGGACAAAGGACTAATGCAGGTGTAATGGGATCCGTTTGGGGCCCGAAAGGTCTCAAAGAAAAGGATGGGAAAGGAAGAGCTTAAGAGAAAAAAAAGAGGATAGATTAAAAGAACAAAGGCCCTTGCCACAACTCGGCTACCAATCACATCAGAGCATCCGCCACTCTATCCAGGCGGTCAGCCTCAGAAACTGCCATGTTATGTTGTAGTAGTATTGGTATTGGACCCTCTTTGAAAGCCTTTGATCGCGCTCATTCAGAGCTGCAGCGTCAGTCCAACCTGCCAGAGTGGACCGGGACCAGGGATCCGAGCCGCTGTGGACCCGGCCGCCAGCGGAAGAGGAATTGGGATAGCCACGGCATCGCTGAAGAGACCAAGCAGGGGTCGTGACGGTGAGATGGTGCCCCCCGTGCGAATCGGAAACCGAATCTAGCCTGCCGGGGGGGTGAAACACGACAGGCCCAACCGCATATCGAGGACGCTGAGGGAACCAACAACACGATGCTAGTCATGGCACGCACCCCCATTCATTACACAAAGCATGAAGCTCGAGGTCAGAACAAAGGACTTGATCCATGTGACTCGGGCTAGGGGGGCGAGCAGGAACGAGCTAATCGTTGCACCGCCAGACGCCATCATGGGAGACGCACATGGTTCAAAACGACCGTCATGAAGATCGCTTGCTCATTTAGAAAAAGATCGTGTGCTTTCGGCAAAAGAAAGTCTCTGACCCACGATGTGACCGCGGTGGAGTCGTTTCGATGCATCTGGATGGAGTTGGGTGGAGTGCCCTGCAACAAATTTCTCTCGGATCCATGTCGAGGCTCGGCCATGCGCTTCGCGATAGTACCTAAGAGGTATTCAGCCGACGGTTTCTGTCAGGGGAGGCCGATTGATGCAAGTCTCGTTGCCGCGTGATACCGTAGAGTACGTACATGCATGGTTCAGAGGACGAGCGTGTTGGGGTTGCAGTAGATACCAGGGTCGCATTTCTCTTCTTTTTGGAAATGAGCGCCCTCCCTCTCTCCTCTGGACTCTTGGTTTCCCGAGTCCTTCTGCCAACGGACAGCTTTTGCAGCCCGTGTTTTGGCCGAGTAGCACTGTACATTTGTCTGCCTGCTTGCTTGCTTGCTTGCTTGCTTGCTTGCTTGCTCGCTCTGCAAGTACGTTTCAAGAAGAGAAGAAACGAGACGCACATCACGGGACAAAGATGGGCTCCCAAGTCAACGTCGGAAAGGACTCGAGGCTGTTTGAGCCGCTTACCATTGGCAATGGCAAAATCACTCTCAAGCACCGCGTTGTGCTCGCTCCCTTGACGCGCAACCGTGGCACGCCGCATCGCGACAAGTCGACTGCTGAGAATCCGAATCGCATCTGGATCCCCAACGATGTCATGGCAGAGTACTATGCGCAGCGAGCAACGGATGGCGGCCTGCTCATCAGCGAGGGCATTCCACCTTCACTAGAAGTACGTCACCGTCCCAGTCACCGTAGTATATCAAGACGCGGGCAAGTTGACCTCGAGTGGTTTAGGGAAACGCCATGCCCGGTGTCCCCGGAATCTTCCTCAAAGAGCAAGCCCGAGGATGGAAAAGGGTTGTTGACGCAGTCCATGCCAAAGGTGCCTACATCTATGCGCAGCTCTGGCACTCTGGACGCGCCAACATCCCGCAGCTTACCGGAACGCCCATCGTGGCGCCGTCGAGCATCCCCTGGGATGACCCCAAGGAATGCTTCATGTATCCCGCGCCCCACTCGACGACGCCTGTCCGGTATAGCGAGCAGCTGCCCCTCGAGCTGACGGTCGACCACATCCAAAAGACGATTCGTGATTACTGCTCGGCCGCAAAGACGGCCATGGAGCTTGGGTTTGACGGCGTGGAGCTTCACGGAGGCAACGGTTATCTGCCGGAGCAGTTCCTAAACTCCAACATCAACAAGAGAACAGACGAGTACGGCGGCTCGCCAGAGAAGCGCTGCAAGTTTGTCCTTGACCTGATGGGCGAGCTGGCCAAGACGGTGGGACAAGACAACCTGGCCATCCGCCTGACGCCCTTTGGTCTCTTCAACCAGGCTCGCAGCGAACAGCGTCTGGAGACTTGGGGCCATTTGTGCCGCGAGCTGAAGAAGCGCCACCCCAATCTGTCGTACGTGAGCTTCATCGAGCCACGATACGAGCAAATCTTTTCCGAGGCGGAGAAGCAACAGTTCCTCGACTCGTGGGGGCTTGCCGACGTCGACCTCTCCCTGTTCCGCAAGATCTGGGGAGACACGCCCTTTTTCTCTGCCGGCGGCTTCGACCAGTCCAACTCATGGGGGGTCTTGGAAAGCGGCAGATACGATGCCCTGCTGTACGGCAGATTCTTCATCAGCAACCCGGATCTGGTGGAGAGGCTGCGCAATGGCTGGCCGCTTGCCCCGTACGATAGGTCTCGCTTCTACGGCCCCTTTGAGGACCCGACCATTGGCTTTACCGATTACCCGGCGTATGAGGAGAAGATTTGAGGGCACGTAATGTGTAAAGGCGGCATGGAGCTGCAGGTACATGTAAATCCAGCACATGACACATGTTTGATGATGTAGTAATGGATATACATCATGAAGATGATGTTTTATCTGGGTTAGCTGTTAGCGTTGTCTCTGAGCAATTTCAAGTCACAGTGATGGCAATACTGTATATGGAAATTGGCGACGATACCAATGACCGGGTTCCCAGTCTCTACGCAACTGCCGCGGCCAGAGTCAGCTGAATATAGTGCGAGTCAGTGCAGCGGAGCAGCTACACGTTTTTTTTTTTTTTTTCGTTTCCCCTGCTGAGGGTAGGGCCTCACGGTAGCCAGTAGAAGACGGCAGCGGATCGCCCGTCCATCTGTGCCCTTGGCATATGCATCCATATCGAGGCCCTTGCCGAGGTCCAAGATTGGGTCATGTTGCGAGCGGCTGAAGACTGTGAAGAAGCGATCTGCAAGCTGTCCGCTCGTATTGAAATGAAGGCGCGGATTCAGACGGAGTCATCGGGATCTAGAGGCGGGTTGTCAGGTCCACATGGAGCGCAATGGACGACAGGGATCTACCTTGGTAGCAGGGCTCAAGCCATGCTTGCGCAACTAGGTAGAGCCTAGAGGTATCCATAGAGGATCGCCCAGCCGACGTTTGACACGGCCGCATAGGCCGATATAACGGTTCTCTCGGCCGCAACAAGGCATCTCTTTTTGTTGGTGCGACGGTTCAGCCTCAAGGTTGCCAAACGCTGTACGTATCCGTATGCCTATGCGTAATGCTCGCTCCAGACTTGATATCCATACTTGTAGTGCTCTGGATTGTTCATGTATCGTAAGTGATTGATGGGATGCATGCACAGACGCCATTCTCCACGATTGCCCCCAGACAGTCAGCTCATTTAATGGTAGCATGACGCATGCACCATCAACTGAGACATGCTCAACGTCAGCTCGCAAGATGTCTCAAGCCACAGTCAAGTCAAAAAGGGGCGCTGTGAGACGGGGCGTCGAATATTCAGGATCATACCGGGTAGCCGCCACGCTACCCACCTCGGCTCTTTGCCACAATGTCAACGTGCCGAATCTGAGCCTGCCAAATGTCAGACACTTGGTGAGGACAAGACAAGCCAGCAGGGAATGATGTGTTACCATGTCATGAACAAAAGAGGTCGGATTGAACCGGAGACGGCGAAAGGCAGACGGAACAGAACCGGATGAGAACGGCGGGTGCTCCAACCATGGATTGGAGTGTTGCACAGTCGTTCCACGCTGTACGAGCATCAAGGCGCAGGCAAAGGAGTGACCTGATTTATCCAAACTTCAGGGCGCCAAGGGACCGAGGCGTACTGCGTTGTGTCACCGAAGCGTTAGCCCAGGGGATTCGGGAGTCGGGGGGCGCGGCCTGATCGCGGGTGGCGGCGCGGATCGAGCGTTTAGACTCGCGGAAAAGGCTTGGCCGGCGAAAACTCACCGAGCATCCCCAAAGGCTGTGCCATGTTGCCTGTACTCTCGAATGTTTGCTGATGGGGATTGGAGAGATGGCGTCGAGGATCGGTTGGACGGAACCTCCAAGTCGTTGATTGATACAGTCTCTTTGCGGCTGCACGTGAGGCTTCTCGCGTGGCTGCCTACAAGGAGCAAGTGCTAACCTAGAGGCGCACATGTTGGCGAGAGTCATACATGCACTCGTATATACAACATTTGAACAAGGGAATTTTGTATACCTAGTAGGCAGCAGCAGCAGCAGCAGCCGCCTTTTTTGTGTTGAGTCACCCTGTGTGTCAATGAATGCTCATGATGATCGCCATGTGTGTGTATCAAAGGAAATGTAGGTGTAAAATGTACGTGACACCAGACCTCACATCAAACCCAATGTCGCTGATCTGCTGCCAATCGTTTCCCCCAAATCCTGCCATCCTTGCACCACCCATCAGGGTCCTTTACAAAATTGGTTAAAAAAAAAACAACAACTTCTTTGCAGAGTTTTCTTCATTGTGCAAAACGTCCAAAACTTTTTACTTTGTCGCCAGACTCCGCCACATGAAAAGCGCTGCTTTGACGTCAGGCGACTTTTGCCCTTTTCATCAGGCGGACTCGCCCATTGGCCCGCGTGACGTCAGGAGACCCCCTGCAAACCCTCAGCGCCTCCGGATCGCTGCACCACCGCTGCACCACCGCTGTAGGACCGCTGTAGGACCGCTGTAGGACCCGGAGCCTGGGCGCGTCTTGGAGGCCTGATGCGCTGCCAATCGGCCGTCGTTCCCCTGCAAGGCCCTTCTGACCTGCACATGTCAGCGGGGCGCATCGCTGCCGTCCAGCCTCAGACACCGGATGCACGTTGACGGCATCAGCCAGCCGGCTTATACATAAGCAGCGCAATTCCCTTGACGGATGCCGCCCTCGGCTTGAGAATGCTCGACTTTTTGCCTTTTCTCGAGAGCTTCCTTCACCCTGTAACCCTTCGTCTACTCTCTTCTTCCCACGGATAGAGCCGCAGCACAGCACAGCTTCAACACCATGCCCTCGTACCCCTCGTCGCGGCCGGAGCCCGCGCAAGGCCTCAACCACTCATACTACAACCCAGACGAGCCTCTCGACTCGTATCAAGATCAAGACCCTTTGTCGTCTCGTCGCCGATCCGAAAAGGGCCGCCGACCCCCGTCTCCCGCCTATTCGCCCGACGACGACCGCAAATCCCGGCGCAGCAGCCGTCGCGACCAGTCCCCAGGCTATGGAGGTGCAAATGCGAATGCGAAGCCATCCCGCAGCCGTCGACATCCAAGCCCGCCGGCCTTTTCCGCGCCGTCTCCTCCGCCTCAGCGCGACCCTCGCTCATCCCGCCGTCGACCGCGACCGCGACGCCTATTCGCCGAGGAGATTCACAGCGAGACTCACGGCGAGATTCACAGCGAGACTCACGGCGAGACTCACAGCGAGATTCGCGACCCCGAGATGCTGACCGGCGCGCACGAGACTACCCCCCTCCCCCGCCAGATCCACGTGAGCGGCGTCACAGGTCCTCGCGCCGTGAGCCGTCCCCAGAACCCCCACGGCGGTCTCGATACGACTCTCCAGACCCCAAAAGCCGTTCTTCACGCGGCTACCCAGCCCCCTCGTCCGATGACCGAGCCAGCAAGGACCCTCGCTCCTCTCGCCGGTCCCATGGAGGAGCAGCATCATCATCACCGCAACCGCAAAAGCCATCACGCTCTCGCGGCGATGACGACAGACGAGATGATCGGGAGCGACGACACCGCTCACAGCCTCGCGACACGGATGCCGGTCACGGCTCAAGTCGCAGCCGAGACCTGGAACGAACCCGGGATGGGAACCGGGATGGGAACCGGGACCGGGACCGGGACCGTGACCGTGACCGTGCAGCCCCCAGCGGCGGCCGCTCCTCGCTCAAGCGCCGCAGCACCATGCCCGCCGTGCCCTCGTCGGGCCTCAAGCTCAAGGGCGGCACCACGTCCTGGTGGAAGAACCCGGTGGTCCAGGCCGGCGCCCGCACCGCCCTGGCTGCCGGTGCCCAGGCCATTATGCAGAACCGCAAGGAAGCCGGTCCCTGGCTGGGCGCAAAGGGAGCCAAGGTCGCCACGGCTGCTCTGACGGCGGCCCTGGCCGATGGACTGGCTGGCGGCGGCAAGAGGCGTTGATGATGAATCATGTCATGGTTTTTAGGGACGACTGGCGGCTTCTTTCTCTTTCTTTCTCTTGTTTGTTCGGTTATGCGACAGTGACGATGAACGACGACGACGGCTTGCTTTTTACCTGATGAAACTGGTTCTACCTCTTTTTTTTTTCCTTTAGACAAGGGATGGCTTGTATTCAACAGACGACCTTGCATCTCACGATGATACGAATTGACTGATAGTATGGCGTTTACGGAGCGCTGCTGCTGCTAGTTTTGTCTTGTGCTGCTCTTCTCCTTTGTACGATATCAAGATGGACGATTTCAATGCATGTCCACCTCCTTTCAGGACATGCATTCACACGGCATACTTGTCCTTTTCCTCACGGCCTTAACGAATTCTCTCATCCTTTAGCCAAGCCCACTTTCCACGTTTGGTATATAGGAATCATGTAGAGTAGTAGCTCATACCAATTATTCTTACCAACTCCTGACCCCCCCTCGCATGTGAAGACACGATCCAACAACATCTCTCTTCGTCCTTGAGTCTCAACAACCGCCTTCTCGCCCATCCATCAAAGGCACTTTGGCCGAGCGGTCCAAGGCGCCGTGTTCAGGATCATTCTTGCTTCGCGGTCTAGTAATAGGCGAGGGTTCGAATCCCTCAGGTGTCATTTCTCGTCCTTTTTTGGCACTCCTGTCGCTTCCGGGTTTCAGTGTATATAAACAACTTTCAGTCTCTCATTGATAGCATGATAACCCATGTACAAACAAGCAAAAGCCACAAACAGAAATATCCCCATGATAACCATGTCCATACGCATACACATTGCAGATACCAATCATCGGGATTCAAGTCTCCTTGAATCTCTTCACAACGCTGCCGCCGCCTTATGCCTGCGAGCCAATGTTCCAAGGCTTGCACTTGGACGCAATGCACATGCCGTTGCAGCAAGCTCCAACGTACTGACCGTCCGGGCCGAAGCAAGAACCTATTCAACATGAATCAGCATACACAAACATTACAACCGCCCTTTGTCCACAAAGGCTTACCATAAGTCTCGACACAAGTTCCCTGGCAAGAAATGCTAGTGACCGCCTGCGGGGGGTCAATCACAACCTGCTGCGTCACGCCGTCGGACGCAACGGCGCTGCTGAGGTTCTTGGCGCCGGGCGTCTCAATCACGCAGGCCTGGAGCACGTTGAAGTCGGGGGCGTCAATGACGGTGATGGGGAGGGTGCTGTATGTCAAGACGGGCTTGCCGTCGGCCGGAACAGCCAGAGGGTATGAGTGGTCATCGCCCTCGGAACGGAGCGTGACGTGAGCAGTCTGCACGGTGTCCTGGGCCAGGGAGAAGCCGGCAAAGAGGCCAATGGCAACAAAGGAGGCAAACAACTTCATGTTGAGTGATGAAGATGGAAATGACCGAGTGTCTTGTTTCAAAGGCTTGTTTGTTTCTTCTCTTGCTGTTCGACTTTGGATCGTCTTCCAACACTGGTGGCATCGCTCGTTTATATATTCTTGCTGCACCCTCCTCTTCCAGCCTAGTCCGGTAAGCAAACTGACAATCTTTCCACATCTCACTCTGTGCCATTCAGGGTCCCGACGTCATTTGCCCCCCTGATGCGAGTTGGAAATACGAGAAGAAGAAAAAAGAAGGTAATCAAGAAGCGGTCAATGCAATGCGCCTCTGCTGTTCGCGTGATGCTGGGATCCATCTGCTGCGCCTGATGAGCAAATCTTTTGTGCTGCCTTTTTTTTTTTTAATTTTTATGCTTGCTCCATTCGTCAAGCCGGAAACAAGGTTGACAACAAGTCTAATGCAGACATGTCCGACTGGTCCTTTTGCCAATGAGCCGAGCCGCATCTACACCGGTATCAATGGAATGGGCCCTGAATCATGCATTTCCCTGCATCACCCCGGTGCTTTTGGGCGTCTTTACTGACTGGTCTGAGCCGTCATTCCGAGACTTGACATGACTGATGGACATGATTGTTCCGATTCCATAGAGCTCGTATATGCAGCAAGGCGGCGGGGATGCCACGCAGCGGAATCTGATTAGATGGATCTGCTGTTTGGCGTGTAAAACGGGGAGCTGCAGGGCCAACCCCGTGTGAGATGCTAGGGGGATCCCCTGATCTGGCACTGCCGATGAGCCGGCACACGAGCAATGCCGCTTCAAGTACATTTATATAATCCCACTGGACCCGAGATCCGTGCTGCATACAAGTTGCCGGTTGCCGTTGTTGTCGCCTGACTTGTGTGCTCTGTCTCCACGAAGAGAGAAAGAAACTCCAAGCGGTCAAGTCCCATCGCCAAGACTTGGACGCCCATAACTCGTCAAGGGTCAGACTTGAACGCTGGCAACTCGTCAAGGGTCAGACAGCCCAGGGCCGGTTTTTGCACAAAAAAAACATCCACTGCTTCATAAAACATCAACCACAACCTCACAAGGAAATGTCAATGGTGTTGCTGTCAAAAAGAAAACATCACAGGACCCTGAGAGAAAAAAGATTGACCGAGACAGGGGTCGAACCTGCAACCTCCTGATGTACTAAATCGTAGTCAGACGCTCTGCCATTGAGCCACACGGCCTATTTGATTGGCAGTCTGGAAGCACATCTTAGCCTATGACGGACTGTTGGAGTTGAAAATTTCGCACAAGCCCACACAACCTTTTGGATCCCACGGCAAATCAATGTTCCATTCCGAGTTGTCGACTTAACTCTTCCAGTTGCAAGACATGTCAGATTCTCCACATCATTCCACAGGCAAGAAAGAGGATTGGTTTGCACAATGTTGTCTTTGCATCTATTCTGTAATATGAAATATAAAAAACACTCACCACGAGGCAATGTAGACCCTCCCCTCGTAAGGACGCAGAGTCTCGTCACCAATCTTGCCGTCATACGAAGACATGATGGGCACAAACTTGACGTGGGCGCCCTCTTCAATTTCTAGCTCTTTAATCGTGGGCAAAGCCCACATCTTCTCCTCGCCTGTAAAGTTGAGCGCAACTACGGCCTTGGCCGATCCATTGGACGGCGGCTCCTTGACAAAGGTGTAGATGCTCTTGTCCTCCTCCCGCAGTGTCCGATAGTCGCCATAGACGAGCAGGTCGGCATACTCCTTTCGGAAGCGCACCGCCTTTCGCCAGTAGGCCAAGACGCTGTGCGGGTCGTCAAGCTGCGAAGCGACATCGATTTGACCAGCTAGGGGGTGAGGCTTCATCCAGGGCTCCTTGACCTCCTTGCCAGACTTTTCTGCCTCTTCAGAGAAGCCGCCGTATCTTGCCTTGCCGTTCCATACCATGGGAACGCGAGGATGGTCTCGCGCAAAATGCGCCAGAGACGTGAGAGCCTTGTCCATGCCTTGGCCGTTGCGGTGTTGCCGGATGAAGTCAAGATAGAGGCAACTGCTGACATCAATGTAATTCTCGAGCGGATAACCCTCCTCTGGGACATTGATGGCTCCAATCTCCTGGCCCTGATATATGTACTGGGTGCCACTGAGACAGGCCTGCAGAAGAGCCAGCATCTTTCCACTCGCGACTCGATGCTGAGGGCTGTCATCTGCGAAACGTGTAATTGATCGCGCCTGGTCGTGGTTCTCTAGAAAGACTGTTGTCCAAGCATCGGTACCCTTGATGAGGTTTTGCGTCCGAGCAATCGCTTCCTTGAACTCGGGCAGCTGCCAGTCCTTTGGCTTTGCGTCGTACCTTAGCGGACGGTTGAAGCCAACATTGACCACGTCAAACTGGAAAACCATGTCGAGCTGCTTGGCTTCCGCACTCACATACTGCAGTACGCGCGCCATGTCCGGCGTCGAGGGAAGCTCGCCAACCGTGATGGCGCCATACTTGGCCAGAATCTGATTCATCTCGCCGAGGAACTCGTGCATTCTGGGGCCGTTGCAGTACAGCATGTCGGCCACTTGGTATGGCGCTCCAGGGTCCAGTTCCGGCGCATCGGGCAGCCCGGGTGGCTTGCTGTACATGTTGACGGTGTCGATGCGGAAGCCGTCAACGCCGCGTTGGAGCCAAAACTCCATTGCTGAGGCATACAGGGCTTTGCGGGTGGCCGGGTTCTCCCAGTTCAGGTCCGGCTGTTCCTTGGCAAACAAGTGAAGATAGTACTCGCCTGATTGCTCGTCCCACTCCCACGCGCTGTCGCCGCCAAACTTGCAGCGCCAGTTGTTTGGAGGCAGACGCTGGCCAGTGGGGGAATACTTGGCTGGCCGCCAAATGTACCAGTCACGCTTTGCGTTGTCCTTGCTTGAGCGGGACTCCTTGAACCAAGGATGCAGGTCGGACGTGTGGTTGATGACAAGATCCAGCATGATCTTCATGCCTCGAGCATGGGCCTCGCGGATGAGAGTCTCCATGTCCTGTAGGGTGCCGTAAGGCGGGTAGATGTCTTCATAATTGGAGATGTCGTACCCCATGTCCACCTGAGGACTGTCATACATGGGACAGATCCAGACAACATCGACACCAAGACTGGCAATGTAATCTAGCTTGGAGGTGATGCCCGGGAGGTCACCGATTCCATCTCCGTTGGAATCACAGAATGATGCCGGGTAGATTTGGTAGATTACGGCATGTTTCCACCACAGCTTGAGACGTCCAGGCACAGTCATGTTTTCCAGTAGGCGTGGTGAAGAGAGAGAGAGAGAGAGAGAGAGAGAGAGAGAGAGAGAGAGAACATGATCAA
>MDJU01000436.1:0-26991 GCA_001721665.1 Trichoderma pleuroti
AGCTAGAATTATTATTTTAAATAAATTTAGTAGTAATTAATAGTTTATAATATTATAATATATAATTTTATATAATAATCTTCCTTCTTAGTATATTATATTATATTTTAGTATATAAGTATAGTAATTATAATTAAAGGGGTAAATCTAGCTTATAATATAAAGTATTACTATTTAAATAGGAAAAAACTACTGTTTAAATAGGAGGACTCTTAAAGATTAGTATATTAACAACGGAAGAAAAGTACTGGGTTTGTAGATAGATTGCCTCTGTGATTCTTTATGTGGCGAATAAAGTCCACTCCTCAGTACGTCCGTGGGATTCCTCGTGTCCATTGTTTTCTCCTCTCAAACTAGTTGTATATACCTAAATATGGTCAAGACTCTTTGTCCCAGTATTTAAACACCATGTATTCCATAATTCGCCGATGACTCAGATACGATACCATTATACCACAACACCGCAGCTTGGCGGCCCTGGCCCGCAACGCCGCAACGCCGCAACGCCGCAACACCGCAGTCTTGGCCTGTGATGGGCTCTAGTCCACATTTATGCGCTCTAATTTGATATGATTCACGCCTTGGTCAGATTTCTAGCGGGGTCTTTCATTATCAACCAACGTGGTTTTATATGAGTAATAAGATAAGCTGTACATAGGGTGCCCCTGTAACCTGTACATATATATAAGCAGGTTTTCTTTTTTTAGCGCAAAAGGAAAGCTATACAATAACACCGGTAAAATTCCAGCTATTTAATTTAATTCTACAGTATATATTCTCTGATTTTCGCACTGTATTTCATAGTGCCGGGAGTAATTTAGTCTGGAATAACCGTAGGGAGTGAAGGTGTTGCTAGATTGTTGACCAGAGCGGTCCGTTAACTAAAATCCTTATCTACAGCGGTAAGTTTTAGTACTATAATACACTGTATTAGTTAGCTAGTTGTATGTTTTTAGCGTAATAGGAAAGCTGTATAATGCATTGTATAGCTTTCCTTTTCTTAGTGTAAAAGGAAACCTGCTTATGTACATGTACAGGTTACAGGGGCACCCTATGTATAGCTTAACTGTATACTCGTTTTATATGTCGGGCCTCTCAGTTGGCAACGGAAAGTCCCGCTAGAAATCTGACCAAGGAGTATTAGCCCAAGACCGAAATGTGCTGCGAACAGCTAAAATCTGACTGATATATATCAATAAACCCGAGCAAGAAACTCCGTTCAGCTGTAGTGTAGTTGAATAACTAATCAAAAGAGGATCATGGGATATTTTTAGGGACGGATTATTGGGTATCACCCCTAGATTATTGAGTATCACCCCTTGTACAACCAAGTACCACCATTGCAGCTTACAGCTCTGGGCTACCTATTCTACTATCCAATAGAAATTACAGCGCGCTTTTGCGTACATAAGTAAGTACATAAACAACAATTACAACACCCCTCCGGTATAATACAGCGCTTTTTCGCTATCGTATAGCGCTCCAGGGCTTTCCATCAACAAAATGCAGCACACTCAGAGCACTGATTACACAGCCTATAAGCGCCAGCCGCTTTTTATTAATAAAATACCTACTGCCTTAGAGCACTTTTCTATTATAATATAGCACTCTTCCGCTATAATATAGAACCCGACCTTTTACTATTGACATTATGCAGCGTAGAGTATTCTGTTATAGCGGAAGATAGTACTTTATGATACATAGCTGAATTTTACACTATGTCTTATTCTAACTATAGTTGGTAATTAGCCCCGCTTGGGTGATACTCAATAATCTAGGGGTGATACCCAATAATCTGTCCCTATTTTTATTTCTGATGCCCGAGTCGTGTAGCTTACTATGCAATTAATTTGTCGTACACTAGGTCTTCTTCGGTCGGCTATATAAGATGATATCTCACCGTATCTAAATTGTCGTAATCTGAGTGAACAAACGGCATCGTTCCTTTGTGAATATAGACGCCTGTTGTTGAAAACATCTTTGATTCCAATATGTCGACATCCTCTGGTAGCATTACAACTTTTGACGGAGTGACGCTCCGGTACATTGCCGCTGGAAAAGACTCTGATCCTCCGTTGGTCTTGCTTCCTGGCTGGTTCCAAACTGCAATCCAATGGCGAAAGCAAATTGCATATTTCAGCGCCAAGTACCGTGTTATAGCAATCGACCATCGTGGGCAGGGTGATTCTGACAAGCCTGGCCGAGGGTACCGAATGACGCGATTGGCCGCAGACTTGAACGATGTCATCACTCAGTTGGATCTAAAAGACGTGATTCTCTGTGGACACTCCATGGGTAGTTCCGTAATCTGGGCATATTGGGATGCTTTTGAAGCTTCTCGCACGCGAGTTTCTCGACTCATAATTGTCGACCAATCACCTTGTATGGTCGCAGATCCAGCATGGGAACCAGGTGTTGCAAAGTCTCTAGGAGCGATATTTACGCCTGGCAAGGCTCACGAAATGGGAGCCAGTTTCCGCAGTCTCGGAGCCTACGAGTTTGCATCAGGGTTCTTGAAGTCTATGTTCTCGCCACTGCTGAGTACGGAAGATTTGGAATGGACAGCGCGGCAATGCAGTAAGATGAAGCTGGAGGATGCTGCGGCGCTGTTGGTAAACCACGTGGCACAAGATTGGAGAGATGCTCTTCCAACAATTAATATTCCCACCCTCGTTATCGGTGCTGAAGAAAGCCTTTTCGGAGGAGAGTGCAGTCGATGGGTTGCTTCGCAGATACCGGGCAGCAAGCTAGAGATTTTTGAGGAAGACGAGGGGGGCAGTCACTTTATGTTTTGGGAAAACGATGCCAAATTTAACAGGGTAGTTGAGGAGTTCTTGCAGGGATGATACCTTTTTTTCAGCATGTCATCAATGGAGTATTGCTACCAAGAAGATTGGTTATTAAATCTGATTCAAGTATATAGCTTCAAAAATTCACGGCTGCATCCTTACGGCTGCTGGTGTCTATCAATGATGGGGTTGATGGATGATTTAGAGAAAAATAACATTCGTATTCAAAGATCATCATCTTCATCTGGTAGAGGAAGCATTGGAACACCAGGCATCTCATGCGAAGGAGGGCCATATCTCTCAAGGATAGATGGTTCGCCGAGGTTCGCCGAGACATGTTTGAACAGCGGGTCTGAGGCGTTTCTTTTTGCTGTTTCACTGACCACTCCTCCTTTTCTCTTTATAGAGAGTTCCGATTCAAACGTGATAGTCAAGATATAATAGTCTAGCTTGCGACCCTTGGCCTTTTGATAACTTGTCCTGCGCTTCTTGTACCAAGCACTCGAACCAGACCAGCGGGACACCTGATGACACTTACCCGACACATCGGCGTAGAGAATAGCGCCACCAAATCGCCCAAAGAACCAATGTTCGGCGATATGGCTGCCAATGGCGTCAACGCGGTCTTTCAGGTGCTCTAGAGTCTCAAGCTCAATCCTGAACTCGCTTGTTGAAGGCGAAATCTCCCTGGAAACTGCGCTGATCCAGTCAGCTTTGAAATACAACGGCATGTCGGGAGACTCCCAATCCCAGCCCCACCAGTCGATATAGCGAATCGTCAGGGTTATTCGACGGGGATGCAGTCCAGGGATCGATAGTAGTGCACTCAGGTCGCCGTGCTCCAGGCGGCGCGTGTTTGCAAACACATGAAAGTTCTCAATCTCAACCTTTTCTTGGCCCTGCTGCGTTAATTCACCTAGCACAAGCGCCAACTTCTTTGCGTTACCGTTGAATTGGCCACTCCCGGGCGGTACATCCGAGTCACAGCATATCCAGTGTATCTGCTCCTTGAGAGGAAACGGCAGAAACCACGTCTCGCGATAAATGGCGCGGCATGTTCTAAGCAACTCGGTGCTCGTCCTGCGGGGTGCACGATGAGAGGGCCGCCAGAAGGAAACTTTGGAGTCGTACAAGAGAGGTCGACGCGTGTCTTCATAATCAGACAGCGCATAGGTAAATATCTTGGCGCGAACTTCTGGCGGAATGAGCGAAAAAAGTGGTGAATCTTGTTGCTTATGGTTCTTTTTCGAGAGCAGTCGCTGGTGGAGAGGCACTGCGGAGTTTCTGAGACCTGGGCGGCGAGAGTAACGTTGACTCTGAGGGCCTGTTGTGGACTGAGTTGTGAAGTTCATGTTGGACAAACATAAAGCAACACAAGATGAAGAGTTTGAAAATTAGACACTGTATGTAAGTTTGCTATTGACATTTATAATCGGCATTTGTTGGAGAATCTGTCGTTGTGATTGGAGAGGCTCAAAATAGGCAGCAAATAGGCAGCAGTGGAGGGAGGGGTTTCTGTTCATGGTGCAAATAATGTGACCATGTGTCAACCTTGGGTTATGTAGTGTGTGTTTCATAGAATACGTGTGTGTGTGAAAGTGCCGTTAATGGGCCCATCCCGCGTCGTTGGATTTCGACAGTCAACTCTCATTGTAAAGCAGCATCATCCTTGTCCCTTTGTACTCGTACATCACACGAATCACCACAGTAAGCCTCACTGTACGGAGTTGTCAGCTGTGCTGACGATGATGACTCTGCCCTGTAAGCTTCTCGAATCACACTGAAGCTTCAGGGGTGGGCCTGTAGATTGACTTTAATGTCTCTGCGCGGCATTGCCCGTTTATCGGGACACAACCTTATTTCAATCTGGACATTGATCGGCAGAGCTTTACTACCTGAATCCGGTTTCTGTTGTTGGGACGAAAGCTCGTGACTCTGTTGCTTTGTCCAGCCCCGCTACCATCGATGAAACCTATTATTGCGACAAAGTCAACTATTCCATGTTAAAATTGGCTACATCTACACATAAGCCTTCTCTTAGTAGAGGCCAACTTCTACATCTCTTGATATAACCGTTGATACAATGTACTGTACTGTACATAACAACATAACACAGCGCGACGGATGAGACCAACAGTTAGAGAGCTAATAGCATAACAATTCATACACAACGCAATCACATTGCAATTGAAACACTATATTAGATAGCTGACTATATCTCAGGTATGTCTCCAACTCTATCAGCGGGCGCCTTCTCCATCTCAATCACGTCCGCCTTGTCGCTGACCCGATGTTCTAGCACGTAGCTACCAAATTTTCTAGTTGGTATATTCTTGTCAAACATTTCGTTAATTTCCTCCAAGCTCCGCCCTTTCATCTCCGGAACGCAGAAATATGCAAAGAAGAATGAGCATATCGCCAGAGCTCCGAATATGAAGCCCACTTTAGACTGCAAATCTGCGTATGGGGCATTGAGTAGATACGGAGTAAAGAATGAAAAGAGAAAACTATTAATACAGAAATCAGCAATGTGCTTTCTAGAATGGAGGGATAATTCACAGTCAACTTACTTGGTCACAATATTAACAATGGAGGCAACTCTCTGGGTCTTGTCACGTAATCGCGACGCCGGAAGTTCCGTCGTAACAATGTAGTTCATGGGATCCCAGCTGAAGCACAAACTGGCCGATGATAGAGCCGTAGCAGCTACTATGACTTGTTTTTGAACAAGCGAGGGATTCGCCGCCGTTCCGATGCCTCCCATGGTGAATAGCCAGATCACCTGAAGAACGGAGCCGGCCATGAGGATTGGACGGCGACCAACCTTGTCTGTAATCGAGATTCCAATCAGACAACAGGTGAAGTTGATGCACGAGCTCATGATGGAATAGTTAAAGGGATTGATGGAGCCGATGGATTGGACAAAGAGCGTCCCGTATGCGGCGGTGAATGGGGATCCTGTGGCTTGGATAAAAAAGTTCATGCCCATGGCAACAAGTGTGCGTCTCCGGTTGGTGCCTCGAAATAGGTCAGAATACTGCCCTTTGTTGTGCTCCTCTACAAGAGAGAGTCGCAGTAGCTCAAGATCTTCAAGGGCATTGTAAGATGGGTCGGAGCCGCGGAGTGTTTGCAGAGACCGGAGAGCGTCCTCCTCTCTGTCCTGGAGCAGCAGCCATCGAGGGGATTCCGGGATGAACCAGACACATGACGCGACTGTCAACGGGACAAGATAGAAGAGACCCATTGGGATTCTCCAGGCTGCATTGCTCGAAAGCCCACTTGTGCCACGGCAGACGCTGTTTATAATGACGCCGCCGAGCAACAAGCTGGTTTGATACGTTCCAACAGCGAAGCCTCGAATGGGGGCAGGGACAATCTCGGCTTGGAATGGAGGACATGTAGAGAGTTCCATGCCTATATATGTATAGTTAAGGATGCGACCCGCGAGGACTTGCCCTCTCGTTGTGGCCGAGATGAGCACTGTGGCGGACATCATAGCCCAAAGGGACATGCAAAACATGGACATCCTACGACCATAGCGAGCACTGATGATGCTTCCGATGTAAAGACCTAGAGTCAATGATGCATTAGATACATTGTGTTCTTCTTGTTGTCCTCAAGTGTTGTATATGTAGACGTACCAAAAGCGAACCCGATGAAGTTGAGGCTGTTCAGAAGAGACAGGTAGTACGTGGGTATGGCATATGTGTTGGTTTTTGGGTTAAAATCTCCGAATTGCTTCTTATATGCCGGCATCGCTTGACTTGTAGCAATCCCCTGGTTATCAAAGCCATAGTTGAAGGTGGACAAGGCAATCAGAGCAACGGAGAGTGCCAGCCGAGGGGTAAAGTGCCGAACGAATCGGTTTTCTCGAAGAAATGACGGTGCCATTGTCGGTAGCGCTGAATTCTGAGCTGAAGAACCTGCGACTGTAACCGCAATATTGCTGGATATCGTCGAGTATATATACTCCAACTTAGCCGCTGGGCGATCTTCACCCGGGGCATTGGGAGAGAGCAATATCTGCTATTGAGTGATTCAAGGGGCCATCACGTCTTCGCCGAACCATGCTTTGGTTTGTTCAAACTACCACCAAGGAGACTAGGCCATGCCTCGTTGAGACGACGAAGCTGTCGCCTTACGAGCATTCGGTGATAGCGCCGCCGTTGAGATGTAGGTCTGAAGTTGGCGAGCCAAGCTCCGTGGACGCAATCATGTGCATTGGGGAGCTAGAAAATCTTTCCGCGCTGTCAAAAATCTTTCCGAGCGTAAGCAGAATCGGAGCTAATTTAGAAACAAGAGGCGGTCATCTGGGATGGCAGCGCTGACTCGCCTTCATACGGTCACCCAGTTCTTAGTCTCATGGCGCAATGAATTAAACACCACACGGATTGAGGGATTTGAAACGAACCCCATCTATTAGTCGTCCGCTGGAATCTAATAGCTCAATGATTCAACCCGGGCTGGGATGAAGACGTGATGGACGAGAAGCATCAGCGGTGCCATCCCATTCCGCCATCTCATGCCAGGTACACACACGATGCCAGGCACAAGATTCAATCACATCTCATCGACTCCTCGTCCCCGCATCAGATTCTCCACAGTGCTGGGGTCTGACGCCCCCACAAGACGTGGCAACAAACTAGTATCAAACTCAATATCGTAGCCAAGATGAGGGTACGCGAAGCCGGAGCCGCCAGATTCTTCGCATCTTGCACTTCCTTGTGATGAAGACAACCCGAATCGGACTTGAGATGGCTCGGGATAGGGCCTGTGATACATGTGCGGCTCGAAAGGTGAGATGTGATCGGGGGGTGCCGTGTAAACGATGCCAGAGCCTCTCCATCCCATGCGTGGCCGAGAGGAGGAAGCTAAAGGCCGGTCCGAAGGGGCCCTGGGCACAGAGGAAACGGGAAGCTCTGTTAAATAATAAGTCGGCAATGGAAGCGACGATGATTAATAGAAAAGCCCCCATTCCCGTGTCCGATGGCGATGGCTATTCGCAGCCGTCACCTCAGCCTCACGTCTACCCCGGCATGAATCGCGTCCCGTCTTCCGCTTTTGAACATTACCTCGGCATTTATCAGCAAGCTCTATATCCCGTCTGGCCCGTTGTCAAGATAGACACTCTTCTCAATCGACTCCGGGACTCCACCGACATCGAAGCATATGCCCTCGCCGCAGCGGTCAGTGCAGTCACCATAGCACAACTCAAGCCTGCGTCCCATGAAGCACTTGGCCGGTTTGGAGGTGATGATGGCGCATTCATGGCTGCCGAATCCTCAAGAGCGAGACATGAATTGGATTACCTGGAACATCCGTCCATCAGCGTCCTACTATCCTCATTCTTCTTACACGTATCATATGCAAACCGCGGCCATATTCGAAAGGGAGCCATGCTGCTCCGCGAAGCAATCACGTTTGCGCAGATGCTGAGCCTCGATAAGGCGATTCATTATGCAAGCCTCCCTAAACTTGAGGCTCAGAGGCATTTGCGCACAATCTGGCTATTATTTGTAACGGAACGGTGAAGAGTCCCTCGTATTCTAGTCCGACACATGATTCAAGACCGCTAATATAGATGATACACTCCAGAGGTCACACTACACGATTTGACTTTCCAAGGATACTACAGCTTGATCCTGATCTACCTGAACTGGAAGTGGATGAGAACCCCCCGATTCTGTTCGCCTTCATCAGTCTGAGCAAACTTTTCCAGAGCTTTGCCAATGCCATGGACGGCGACGGATCTTCGCAAACGCACGAGTATTTTGCCTCCATGCATGCTCGCCTGAGGGGAGTCCAGCAAGCTTCGTGGAATTCCACCGACCTGCAGAGAGCAGATTTTCTCCTGACGCAACAGTGGATGAGAATCGTTTTGTGGAAAACATCCATGTATTACATCAATCTTCTGCCCAATGCGGCAGATGAAGGCCTCAGCTTGTCTTTCCCAGACCGGATCGCGCGAAATGTGGTTCAGAACATTGATACGTTTCCTCGGTCTGTCATTGAAGCACATGGCCTCGGGATGGTGTGTAGTAATTAGATCGGCTTCAGGTGAATCTGCAACTAACATGATCTTCTCTTAGGAAATGAAGTTGTTTGAAGTGGCAATGTCACTAGCCGACATCCTGCTATGTCTGCCTTCGACCTTTCAGGGCAAGCAACTGATGAATGTTGGTCCACGAGATGTTTTGAACCGCCTTTCTGAGTTTCTGACCTGTTTCCGGGGCGGTGGCGATAATATCAAGCTCCAAATTCTACATGACAAGATGCAAGAAATTTCGAGCAGCATTGCTCGGCAGCCTCACCTTCTCGAGGATGAGCGGGAGCAGCAGGAAGTTGATTGCCTCGACTGGACATGACCTGGGAAGATTAGGGAAATGCAACCAACATTATTCCATGCTTTCTCATACAGAAAGAAAAGCCGGATTATGACTGCGTATTTCCTGGTGCCGCCAAGTCAAAGTCAAATCGATCTGGAATCTTCAGCCCTGCATCGATGTGTCCTTGCATCTCCGACAATGACACTCCGTCCCGTACCAGCCAGGCGTCTTTTGTCACTCGCTGCCAGTCCTCGAGCTCTTTTCGGAATCCAAGCAGAAGCTCTCTGTATTCTGGACGATCCGCCAGGTTCACCACTTCTCTCTGGTCTTGTTGCATGTCATACAGCTCCTCCGGAGGCCGTCGGATGTATGCTTCCAAAGAGCGCCCTCCGACTTTCACTGGAAACCGAGAATTGCGGATCCCTTCCCACGACAAGGAGGCGTATAGATCAGTTGAAAAGGGAAAGTCGAGCTTCCATGCTATGTTGCGATGGTATTTGTAGCGCGATGTGCGCATGAATCGTGTTGGATAATAGTTTGTGACCTCGTGAAAAGTATGGGACCCAAAGACCTTTGCCCAGTCGTCATGTGTATTAGTTTCATCAATGATTGGAAGAATGGAGCGGCCGAGCCGAGGAGGAGAGGCTGAGGCAGAAGACGTAGCAGAGCCGTGACCTGCCCAGTCGAGGAATGTCGGTAGGAGGTCGATGAAAGAAATAATATTTGGATTCTTCAGGCCAGGCTTTCCTTGAGGGTTCCTTATAATTAAAGGTAGTCTCACACCCGCGTCGTAGAGGGTTGTCTTTGAATTGAGAAACGGCGGGCCATTGTCGCTCGTCAAAACAACGAGCGTGTCATTGATGAAGCCGGCCTTTTTCAAGGCCTCCATTATTGAGCCGAATCCCCGATCAACTCGGCCAACGGAGCGGTAGTACTCAGCCATCTCCTGACGAACTTCAGGAATGTCATTGAGGAAGCTGGGGACCGTAATCTTTGCAGGATCGTAAGTCGCGTCCGGAGCAGATACGCTCTCGTCACCATTGCCGAAACCGCCACGAGTCGAGTCCCGATGAGGATCCATGAATCCCACCGTCAGAAAGAATGGCCTGGGGTCATCCTTTGCCGACTGGAAGAATAAATCAGCCTGCTCGGCAACCCAAGAAACGTCTCGGGTTGGGCTTTCTCTCCGCACCTCCCACGGATACACATGGTTGGGACCGACGTGGATTTTTCCAATAATGCCGGTTTGATACCCAAGATCATTAAAGAGCTTGGGAGCAGTGTCAATGTGATCAAACGTCATGAAATGGTGGTTGGAGTGCTCCAGGCCGTATTGCCCGTTTTGATGCGTGTGCAGGCCGGTATAGATGACCGATCGACTGCCGCTGCAAGATGCTGTACTGGCAAACGCATTGTCGAATAGCGTGCCTTCAGAGGCTAGTTGGTCAATATTGGGCGTTGATATTGTAGAGTCACCGTAGCAGCCAAGGGATTTGCCCATGTCGTCCGCTATGACGAGGAGAATGTTGTTCTTTGGCGCCATGATACCGTCGCTGTATCCAGCGTCTTGGGGTTTATTGGAGTTTTGCTATAAGAGTCTTTAGGACCGTAACAAATTATACAGTCAGCAAGCAAAGCAGCAGATGCAAAAAACGAGGAACAGTTATTCCCGTATTCTGGGGGATCCTGATTTTCTATATATATATCGTCATTACCGCGTGGTTCCACCAGAGGCTAAGACAGTGAGAAAACAACATTGGTGGATAGATTTGCGGAAAGTTTTTTTTTTGGAGGTGCCGCAATGATAATCTCCCCTAACCGCCTCCATGAAATTGCCAAGGGAATTAAAAAAAAACAAGCCGCTCTATTTCCATTCGGGAGACTTCCGATTGCAGATTGCAGACAACGGACTAATTCGTCAGCGAAATTGATCGGCATATGCGGCAAAGCTGATGTTGCAGGCAATGCCGTGCTTCCTCTAGCATTGCAGCGGTGAGCCAATGGGGTGAATAATCAATTCAATTGCCTCCTGTGCTTCAAGATGGAGTTTCTACTACATTATGCTGTAATCCTGATGCCCAAGTAAAGTATTGAGTCAATTCTCAATACATCTTACGTCTATACATTCCAGTCACTCTCAAGGTCGAGATCGAGACAACACCAGGAGCGCCAGGAATCTCAATCAGAATATCTCACCTTCAACCCATCAAAGCGTAATTGGTTTAGTGGTAAAATTCTCCGTTGCCATCCGAGCAACGTCGGGGAGCCCTGGGTTCGATTCCCAGATTACGCATTGCATTGGATCCTTAAATTTTTGCGCATCCCCGCTCTTCTTATTGATGCCCAAACACTAATTTTTTTTCAGGTCTTGACCACAACCAAAGAATAGGTTGCCTACACTTCGATACTCAAAAAAATTCCATCTATAAAGTTCTCTGGAAAGATGTTCTGATTCTCAAACATTAAGCAGAGATGGATTCCCTCTTCACGGTATCGCGGTTGACGTACGGCATGGGTATAACAACGATGGCTCAAAAGATACTTTTTGGTATTGAACATCATATACAGAAAACACACGCACCAAGCTAAAGCTCATCATAGCTCACTATCCGTTCCTGCTTGCTGGAGAAAAGAAGGAACAAAGGCTTTCCATAATGGGCCCTTGCCAGCCTGCAATCTCTTTTCCTCATAAATGCCCTTCATGACGGGCACAAAGTCCAAGAGACCAATCGTTCGCTCCGACTTTTTCCACCCCAGCTCTTCCGGTAATCTTTCCTCCGTCAACCAAGTTTCTACTCTTTTCTTGGGGGCGCAATATGCAGTTGCGGGAGGAAAGCTCCATCCAGATGGAATATCTCCTTCCATCATCGTCAACAGCAGGAGACCTGCTTCGACATACGCCAGACTCTGTTCCTTCAGAGTCAGTTCATTGGGAGAAGACAAATCTTCAACGTGTAAGCGAGTCTTTGCAAGCGAAGCAATTGTAATGCAGTCAGAGTCGCTGTCTTGTACAAGATGGCGAATTCGATCTGGGGATGCGGTGACATCGACGCTATCAGGGCTTGTGACATCGTCTCGGGTGAGAGACGCAATGTGTTGTAGTATGCCAGGGCGGTTCAAGTCTGTCAAGTCGATGGAAGTTTGGTTCGCAGCTCTGAGAAAGTAATTTGCAACCTGCTTGATGGCCGTGGGATCGATATTTACGACTTCGAAAGCTGCGTCGGCAAACTGCTGGGCCGAGATGTTGCGGCCGTTGTGAGGTCTTTTGAGCACCAATTAGCTTCGGATTGATGAAGAATTGGCTCCAATTGGAGAGGTGTCAATACAAATAGCCATGGTTTGCCAGCGTATTCAGCATTGGGCAAGGGCTCCGCAAGTCGTTGGGACCAGGAGCCTCCCACGGTCGAAGGCCCTCCGAAGCAGCCGACAAGGCAATCAGGGAAGCAATTGCAATCTTCGAGGCCATTGCGTGGTATCTTTGGGACGAGATTTCAGTGCAGAAACAGATGGATATGCCTGAACCTTGGTAGAAGATGCAGACAGAGGCCCATACCCCGCATCAATGGCCAGATGAACAGCTATTTATAATGTCCACTGTGTTATCTGACATACAGCTGGTGGTGGGAGCGAATCGTATCATCACGTGGCGGCTGCCCGACCATCTTGCAGCCTGACTCCCGTTTGAGATAGCGGGCATTCCCAAAGCAGATGCGCGGTCGTCATAATGATTATGTGGGAGCTCTGAAAGAAGCTTCAGGCCATCTTTCAAGGGCTGATGGAGGGTGGCCAAGCGCTTTTGGTGGAGGTTTCGGAAGCTTAATGACACAAGCCGAGAACCGAGATTTGACAGTTGCTGGCTGTGATGGCTGCCGGCCGGATCGGTTGCCGTTTCGAGTAATCCGGAGCTACATTCCGGGCCGTGTGTAAGTCAAAGGGCCAACAAACGAGATCGTGAGATTTCTCTTGGCAGGATCTAGACCATTAAAGGCGGCTCGTTGATGTAGATGATTGTGACTCCTAGCATCAACTCGTTGGCGGGTGAGAAGCCGCAAACGGATTCAAGTACTCGGATGCATTTCATATTACCCAATGTAACGTCATTGTATTCACGTCTTGATCATGTGAAGAAACTAGCAATGTCTGCATGAGCCGTTTATACAGCAACATACAGTAACAGCACTCATTATTATGGCTGACCTCACTTAACCCCCCCAACATCGTGTTAGTGTGCACACGGAACCATGATCCAAGTCTTCCAATTGTCGGGATACGGGCTGCAATACGTCAATTGGCCCGATCAAAGATTGCAATTGAATGATGCTTTGAAGTAATGTTACAGCAATTGAGATTGATACTTTTTTTATATATTATTGTAATTGAGGGAATCGATTCTTAGCGTACTGATCAATGCAATGATGCGTGCATTGGGACATGTAGGCTTCTTTGTAACAAGTCCAGCGAAGAGGTCGACGAGAAGATTGTTTTTTTTTCAATCTTGGTGGCAGTGCGAGATATCGTATTGGATCTTATTCAACACGAGATGCTTATTACTCTGCTCTTATTACGACTTAAATTGAAGTCTCCTCAATACTGTCTGTTATCAACTCCATCAACACTAAAACCCCATATCGGGTTTAGACAGCTCACGATCAACCTGGATCGCAGCGCCATCCTTGACACATCCCACGCTATCTCTTTGTCACAAGCAAAGCCGGTTCATCTGGATTCGATTCGCATCTCAAAAGTTCCAGCAACGGTGCCGATAATGCCGGTTCCTTGTGCGATTCCCGGAATGATTATCGTAGTGGGACGAAATTGCAGCATTGCCTCGGCGGAGTTGCGCGCCGCGGTAGTTGACCTTCCTGAACCAACCTAGCAGCGCATCACCTCACCTGCGATTCTTGCCGTGTGATTATGCAGGCATTTGTCTTAGCCTGCACCGCTCATCGCTGAATGGTCGGTATCTAAGTGGTTGGAGAAGGGAATCAAAAGTTCGTTGGGTGAATGGACCTTGCACGATGAGAGTACAGTATCATCGCAGAGTAGCCCCAGGAAACATTGGAACTTTGACTGAGCGGCATGATGGATAGCACCGACCGTGCTTGTAGACGGATGTATAAATTGTGCCCGGGTGCACCGCACAGATGAAATGCCGGATTTGCCTCATTGTAAAAGAGTTGACGCTCTGATACAATTGTTTCACCCTCGATATTGTTGTCAAGATGCGCTTCTCATCGGCCATCCAGGTTGCTACTCTTGTGGGTTTGACTTCGGGTCGATCAATCCCTGGGGACCATGTCGTCCACGAGAAGCGCGCCGTCCCGAATTCCAAGTTGCACAAACGAGTTTCACCCGATGTTGTGCTTCCCGTCAGAGTAGGCTTGAAGCAGAATGTCAAGGCACTAGAGCAGGCAGAGGACTGGTTGACGGAAGTTTCTCACCCTAGCTCTTCTTTATATGGCAAACATTGGACTCTGGATGAGGTGGTTGAAGCCTTCAAGCCTTCTGATGACGCTGTTGAAACGGTGGCTGCTTGGTTGATCAAGTCGGGCATCTCCAAAGAGAGAATCACTCACAGCGATAACAAAGTGTGGCTGGCCTTTGACGCCACTGCTGCAGAGGTCGAGAGCCTGCTGAATACCAAATACTTCCATGATGATCGAGACCGCGCCCTAGTCGCTACTCACGAATATCATCTACCGGAACATGTGTCTGAACATGTCGATTACATCACTCCCGGAGTAAAGGGAACTCTCATGGAGCTTCGAAAAAGAGACAAGAGATCAGTCGAACCTCACCTCACGTTTAATCCCCATCGCCGACAACAACAAGTGAGACCTTTCCCTCAGCTACCAAAGAAGTCGACACCCGATGATCTTTCAACTTGCGATCAAACCATTACGCCCAAATGCTTGCAGGCGCTTTACAAGTTTGAAGCACCTAATGCTCACGCCAAAGTCAGCAAGAACAACTCGCTCGGC
The DNA here is from genome assembly GCA_001721665.1 of Trichoderma pleuroti. Lineage (NCBI taxonomy): Eukaryota > Fungi > Ascomycota > Sordariomycetes > Hypocreales > Hypocreaceae > Trichoderma > Trichoderma pleuroti. Next base: position 15,097 of record MDJU01000436.1, read on the forward strand.
GTCTTTGAAGAAGGCGATGCTTATTCCCAGCCAGACTTTAATGCATTCTTTGCCGAATACACCCCGTACATTCCCAACGGCACTCATCCATCTCTAGACTCAATCGATGGTGCCAAGGCCCCCGTGTCGCAAGGAAACGCTGGCGGTGAGAGCAATCTCGACTTTGAACTCGCATATCCCATCATCTACCCCCAGACTACAACGCTCTTCCAGACCGACGATGCATTCTATGCCAACCAATTCACTGGCGTCTTCAACACCTTTTTCGACGCCCTTGACGGCTCCTACTGTACCTACTCTGCCTTTGGAGAGACGGGCAACGACCCGACACTTGACCCTGTATATCCCGATACGCACGCCGGTGGCTACAAGGGCCCTCTCATGTGTGGCGTCTACAAGCCTACCAACGTAATCTCCATCTCCTATGGTGTTCAAGAGAGCGATCCCCCCGCAAACTACCAGAAGCGCCAGTGCCAAGAGTTCTTGAAGCTTGCCCTACAGGGCGTGTCTGTCTTTGTAGCCAGCGGCGACACTGGAGTGGGCGGCTATCCCGGAGATACTGATGCGGACTTTTACGGTTGTCTACGAGACGACGATGTCTTTTCACCCACGCACCCCAACAGCTGCCCGTGGTTGACAAATGTTGGAGCCACAAAGGTCTACCCAGGAAAGACGGTCCATGATCCTGAGAGTGCTGTCTTTGATCCCAGCCCTTCTTTCAACTACAGCAGCGGTGGTGTAAGTATAGCATTCGTGAAGTAACATGGGGAATATCTACTAATCGGTTTACAGGGCTTTTCCAACATTTACCCAATCCCCAAGTACCAACAAAAAGCCGTCGACCACTATCTCAAGAAATACAACCCGTCATACCCATACTATTACAATGGCGCATACGAAAACAGCACAGGCATCTACAACCGGAATGGACGAGGCATTCCCGATGTGGCAGCAAATGGTGATAACATTGCCGTTTGGGTGCAAGGTCAAAAGGGGCTCTCTGGCGGCACATCTGCCTCGGCGCCCATTTTCGCATCGCTCATCAACCGCATTGTCGAGGAGCGCATCAAGATAGGAAAGGGGCCGTTGGGACTCATCAACTCGGTGCTGTACGAGAACCCAGGAGTGTTGAACGACATCACCAACGGAACCAACCCTGGTTGCGGCACCCTTGGATTCAATGCCACCAAGGGATGGGATCCCGTCACTGGATTGGGCACACCCAACTATCCCAAGATGCTCGAGTTGTTCTTGAGCTTGCCTTGAAATTTTGTATTCCTAGTTTATATGGGTAAATAGCAGTGAATAATGTACATCATTAGCAACAGGACCATGGCAAGCGACTGACACTATTTTGTGCGGTGTCTTTTTTAAATGTGATAATCATGTACTCCGTACAGCATAATATTTTCGCTCAAGGGCTATTGACTTCATAATTCGTAAAATGGTGCAACCGTGTCTAACAGGATATTTGGGCAAACATGCTTGCTCTCGGCATTTCTACAACATCAAACTCGCCTCAACCGCTCTTACAGGCGTACCGCTTTCTCTCAGTAGAAGGCATTTTTGCAATGACATGTTTATCACCGCCTCGCGAGCCGTAAGATTTAAACTAATGAAACAGTTGTGTCAGCTTTGCCTGTGCGGATACACTAGTGTTTCAACCGAGAAAGTAACAACATACCTTGTCAATGAATGTGCCCTTTGTCACCTTGGAAAGCGATGCTGCCGTCTGTTCTGAAGCTTCGTCCTTGATCTCCTTTAGGATCTTTTCAAATCCAGACGGCCCGCCCAAGGTTATACCTGCAGCCTCGGCCTGTTGAACAACATAAAAGACCCAAGTGACGGTATCTTCGAAGCCATAGCCGCCGCGGCCCATTGACCATGCATATTTTATGAGAAGAGACAGCATGATTGAAATGTTGGGAAATTTGGAATCTTCAGTAAAGAGGCCTTTTTTCTGAAGCTCGTCAATGGCAGCAATGGTCATGGATCCAAAAAGCTCCAGAATTTTCCCACACCGCTCGCCATCGTCGCACACTTTTTTTTTTACACAACTCGGTCAGTAAACATACTTTGGGTCCAGTGCCGCATAAGAAGAGATCAACTCACTTTCAAATTCGGCGTTGCCGCTATTTAGAAGCAGTGCAAGTCCTTCAACCTCTCGCCACAAGTCCAAAGGTTCATGGGATGTGGACTTGAGAACCCGTTCGAACTGCACAAACTATGACCAACAATGAGCCGTCAAGATTTTGATGTTGCTCCAAGATGACTCACCAAATTCTCCAGTACTTCGATAGTTCCATACCAATTAAAGTCATTGTAGATGTGGAGAAGGTAGTCGTCCTGGTTTCGCTTGAGGATTTCTTGAGTCCACCATCTAGACCGTTCATGGCCACCCAGAGATGAAACCCAGAGATGCTCTGGGTGTCGAGAAGCAATCTTTCCCACGCGTTTGCGGAGGGCTTCCTCTTCTGCATCAGCGGCTTCTTTATTCTTGCCCTTCTTGTCCGCAGAGCTCTTTTTGTTTCCGCTCCCTTTCACTTTGTCATTGTCATCTTCAGCTTCTTCGCCATCTTCGTCCTCTTCATCTTCGTCTTCGTCTTCGTCTTCGTCTTCTTCGCCATCTTCGCCTCCGTCATTGGAGTCTTGTTCGTCTGCCGGCGGGTAAATGCAGATGAATTCTTCCGAGGTGTTTGCATCGTCTTCTTCGAGAGGCGGATTATTGATGAATGCCTCGTCTCTCATCTTCCAGTGTTTGTCAGTTTGGCCCAGGGCTTTTTTATTTGCTTCAAGCCAACGGCTGTTCATCTCCCACCATCTCCTGTTGGAGAGACTGAGGGTACGACCTGGCGTGGCATCTATGGCGTGCACCCATCCTGGCGGTAGAACCAGCTTTTTAACGGCCTTGAGGCATTCGCTCGGGAAGACCTGCGGGATGAAAAGCTCTCCATTCGGTCCTACCGGTACCTTGCTGCATTTTCCAATGGGATCACCCAGAGATTGTGAGGGCGACGGTACTGCTGCTCTCGCCTGAACTGTTGAACTGGAAGAAGTTTCCTTGAGAGCAGAAGCCTTCTCTGTAGCAGAAGCGGCAGCGTTCTTGGTGGAAGCAGAAGCAGAAGCAGAGGCTTTGTTGGTGGAAGTAGCCGCTCTCTTCGCCGGACGTCTTTTGCCGTCGCCGACGTCGTATGTGTAGGCGGCGGAGCGTTTCATGATGAGTGCAGGATAGAGAGAAACGCAATGTCTGGGGAAAGATACGAGAAGAAACAAACAAAGGAAGAAAGATTTCCGAATGATTTTCAATTTAATCCGCGTTCGCTCCGTTGCTGATTGGGTTGTTTGGCATCTGGAAACTTGAGGCCAATTGTCGATTGGTGTTTGGACGCGTGATGTCACTGGAGACGCGAAACCAGGATCAAAGACGCGTCTCTCCGGGCTGATCATTTAAGGATTGTACAGTGTGAATTATTGTATTAGGACTGTGTTTCGCCATCACGTTTTCCGCCATTACTTTCGCCATATGATGGTCTACAGAGTGATGCATTAGGAAAATAACATATATGTATACTACTCAAAAGCCGGTTAGACATCACCAGAACTGTGTACCTATGATTCTTTTCCCAATTATCCACTAGAAGAAAGAAAAAAAAGTCTATGCAATCTATTGTCTGTCTATATAGTATAATATGCCGTCCCAGCCCGGTTATCGCATGTAAGGCTACATGTACCCGGGAATTATATGTGGTTGGGTCTGTCTGCATATACCTCGGGGATGGGGTCCGTCGTAAAGAAACAATGCATGAGTACCTACACGTGCATCATCTCGCTGCATTCTCTTGCAAAGGAGATGCCTTTCGTAACGATGCTCCAACGCGGTTAAACATGATTGGCATTGAGATGAGTCCCAAGGTGACAAACCCCAACAGCGAGTTTCCCCAGCCATAACCAAGTGCTTTATACATGGGTGGACCAGCAAGAGGTAAAAGTGCACCGGCAAAGGATCGAGTTACGGTGATTGCCGCAATGCCCGAGGCCGCATAGCGTGGGAAACAGTCGATAACGTACGTTTGCAAAGTCCCGAATATTCCAATCATGCCAAAGGCGAATGGAAACAAGCCAATGATTTGGCACAATCCAGTGAGTCTGTGCCTTTGACAGACCAGCCATACCAGAAGAAAGATATCGGGACAAAAAATGAAAAGGGTATGGTGAGAGGCAGGCGCATTTCGGGCTCAAAGACACCATTGTTGCGAGCTTTGAGCTGGATAAGGACTCTATCACTCAACAGACCAAATGTTACTTGGCCAGCAACGAATCCCATCCCCAAGCCAATGTAGGATAGGCCGCTAATCTGCTCGCTCCAGTGATACACGTTCTGGAAGACTTCTGTGACAGTCGTGAAAAGGAGATACAGACAACCGTATATGACTGCAATGTAAATCGCCACAACCGCAACAATGGGTGATCGAAACAGCAGTTGGAAAGGCGTCGTGATTCGATGGATAAAATGCGCCGTCTTACTTTTTTGGTTGCTGGACTCGTCATAGTAACTGCGGAGCTCGGGACGGTTCAGTTCTTTCTTCAAGCGGTCTGTTTTACGCTGGATAATGATGACTGGGTTTGTTTCACGGTTGAAGATCATCACAAATAGCGTAAATGTGCCACCGACAATGACCAAGACCCAGAAAACCTACGTCGCCAGTCAGTATTTTCTCGTCACAAGATGATAAAGAGAGAGAGGTTGAAGAGGAAAGTAGTCGCCTACCCATCTCCATCCGGCGCCCTGGGCAATAAACCCGCCACAAATAGGCCCCAATACAGGCCCAAAGAGTGGTCCGGCAGAAAATATAGCCATGGCGAGTCCTCGCTGCTCTGGCTCAAAGAGGTCGGAAACAACGCCTCCCCCAATTGTAAGGCAGGCAGATCCTCCTAGCCCTGTCAGGAGTCGGAAGACAATAATCGAGGCAAAATTGGGCGCGAGTGCACACCCAATCTGAAATAGAACAAAGAATGATGTTGAGATGCTGAGAATGATTCGACGTCCGTATATTTCGCTGAGTGGTGATAGAAATAATGGACCAAACTACCGACTTGTAAGCTAGGTTCTCTAAAAAAAAACCCGGCGATGTGCCCCGTTGTGCTTACCCCGTAGCCAAATAAATATGCCGTTACGCCTAACGATCTCAATATTGTAGACGTTACGTCAAACTCTTCTGCGGCATTTGCTACAGCCGGGGCAAAGATTGATGAAGCTAGAGGACTGTAAACGGTTTGAGTTATCGTGCTATTAATGCTGTCAATTGTGTAATGTACAATCATACCTAATCAATGTGATGCCGCTGACGAGTGAGAGGAGGAACCATTTTCTAAGTGCAGGATAGTTTCTGTCCGGGATTTCAAATATTAGTCGATTCTTCATTCATTGTCTGAAACTGAGCAAAGTATGCCCTACCTTGGGTTCAATGGGTCTTCCTGATGTTCCCATGCGATAACACCCTTTTCCAGATCAGTGACGGGATAGATTTCTCTTTTCGTCTCTTGCTGCTGTATTTCCTTTTAGCATTGGAGATGCTGCTTGTACAGACTGATTCTCACCTTTTCAGCATCCTTTTGCTCCGATTGCTCTGAATGCTTGACTACCATATCGAAGATGGCCTGTTGCGCTTCACGGTTCGTATGTAATATTGGATGGTATGTGTACTTGACTCGCTGATTACTTTGGAATTCAAGGCAAGTTGAACAAATGGCACTTTGCAAATAAACACTCTGAACGTGTAATTGAATGCAGAATTTAATTCAGTCATGATTCATGCAGTGGCAAATGCTTTTATATAAAGAAAGGCAATAGAAAATATGATTACTTTCCAACCTCTTTGTGCCATGTTATCCGGACGATTCTACCAATCTCCGTCCAAACCGTTCATGAGGTTAGCGTACTTCCTTTCGGTGCCCCTGCTGTTAAAATTCGGTGTGGCGTACTGTCCAACAATGCATCACCAGACTGCCAGTCAGATCGGTGCCGATTCGGCAGTCAGAAAAGAGCGGGTACCATGAGGCAAGAGTTTCCATTCCAGCTTGGAGATCATCCTTCTAGGGCGTCTGGTTGGACAGTTGTCTCCCGTAAAAGAGGCTAGACTCCAAGTAAAGAGCTCCGAAAGTCCGCAATTTCGATTAGCTAGCTATCGTACCCAATGGGAGCATCACAGTCTTTCTCACAAGGTGTCAGAACATGCGACTTTCATCTATTGGAAAGATACTGCCGAATCGCTGATTTGATACCCGATTCGACTGCTGTGCCAGTTTATAATGCCGGGGTTGAGTCATCAAGAAAAGTGAAAGGACGCGGCCAATATTGGCACAACCACACGGCACATGTTCCACCAGCCCGAGATTCAAGCTCACAATGTCGTCCAAGGATGACAGCCACGCGACATCATCGCACAGCGCTCAGCCAGCTCTATCGGAACGATTCAATCACACTGAATGCGGCAGCAAAGACAAATATCTTTTCCAGCCACCCATAACTGTCGATCTTCCTCAAATGTCTAGAGAAGAGCACAGGGTTGAATGGAAGAGGATCTCATGCGATTTTTGCCGCAGACGCAAGGTCAAATGCGACAAGAGAGAGCCATGTGGCCAATGTAGCATATCATTCCGAGGTATGGCGAATGGACTTTCGAGCCTGGCTCGGCAGAGCAAAACTGACGGCCCGACAGATTGTGTATATTCGGAGCGTTCAAAGCGTGCTGTCAAAAGGCCTAAAAATTCATCTTCTCAGCTAGACGCAATGGAAAAACGACTGAAAGTGATTGAATCTAACCAGTTCTATCCTTCACCGGCAGTCGATGTTACAACAATAACTCCATCTCCTAGCCTACTACCACCGATCAAATCTCCGTTAGAAAGTTCACATATCCATCCCAAAAGTCTCACGCCCAATAAGACCGACTCTGAAGAAATTGGCAAGTGTACAACGGCTCATCATTTTATCCAGCATGGCGAAATAGAATTCCATGGCACGTCTGCAGACAGGACATTCATGGAAGGGCTAATCGAAAAACTCGGGGACAGCTCCATGACCCATCAAAGGATTCCAGTCGACGGGTCGGTACCGGGTCTATTCCAAAGCGATGCGCGATCCTCTAATGAAGTTTCCTTGCCAGCAAGAGATCAAGCAGTGAAGCTGGTGGAGGCTGCTCTGGACGCGCAAGTGCTGCTGCATATAGTTCATCGGCCAAGCTTCGACTTCTCCTTCAACATGGTTTACTCACTTGAACCACGCGAATATAGCTTGAAAGAAAAAAGATTCTTGCCACTTCTCTACGCAGTACTCGCCTATGGGAGCTTGTTTGTCGATCCATTTGCGGAGAGATTGGAGTACGACGAAGTGATTACAAGAGCGTACATTATCCCTCAACCATGCTCATATAACCAACATGTACTGACTTTTCAAGGTCTCGATATTTCATCAAGAGCAAGCAGTTGCAAGATATAGCCAGCTGCAATGACCTTGTTTCTATGCAGGCCATCGTGTTCAAGAACCTTTTTCTTACATATACCACTCGAACTCCGTTCTGCTACACGTATCTTTGTACCTCCATGTCAGTTGCCCTACGCATGGGACTTCATAGGTCTTTACACAACACTCAAGATTTGATATCTCGAGAGATAAGTAAAAGAGTCTTTTGGGCTTTGAAGCTCCTCTCATCCGAAGTCGCCACGTGCGTCGGACTCCCAACCTTGGTGAATGATGAGGATTCAGACCAAGAACTACCGTTGGAGATGAATGATGCCTACATATACAAGGGCAAAGTCACAATGCAACCTCCAAATGAAGTGTGCTACTCATCTGGGCTGATTTGCTATTCTCGGCTGCACCGCATCCTTCACAAAGTGCTGAAGGACATCTACCCCCGGAAGGGCCGAGCCAGCGCTGAGGTGTGTGGATCGATGAATTACACTGTCAGAGTAGATAAAATTCGAGAAATCGAACATGAACTAGAGAAGTGGGCGACAGTGATACCCTTAGGCTACCGACTAGGGACGTATTACCAAGGGCCCGCCATACAGCGGTGAGTGAGGCTCTATTTTATTGAGAAACCCTGGCATTTGCTGATGAACCGTCGATGAACCCCCATCAGAGCCCAGTTCGTTCTCGCGTTGACATATTCCTACATACAACTCCGCCTCTACCGACCATTTCTGCATTATGACATTGAAACAGCTGATTACACAAAAACTCGGCATAATCTAAGCGTATCTCCCTGCGCGTCTGCCTGCATTCAAGCCTGTCACAATATCATCGAACTGTGCGAAGACATGTGCAGATGGGGATTGCTTACAGAAGCCAGTTGGCCGGCAATTCGATTCTTGACTAGCTGCATGCTCACTCTGTTGTACATAACGATTATGCATCAAGATTCGTACGAGGAAGACACATTGTTTAAGTCCTTGGCCACGGGAAGAAAACTTCTCCATATTATGGAGAAGCGCAGCTATCAGTCTCGACGAAGCAACACCATCTTCAAGGCAAGACCATCATTTTTTCTTTTTCTTTGCTTAGCAAATTTCCTAACCGGATCATGCAGATTATTATTTCCAGCCTCTCCATCAAGTACGACCTACATCCGAGAAAAGCTTCTAAAGTATGAGATGGATGCCCCCATCGTTCGACAATGCGATTTGTCTTCTGTTAGCGGTGTATCTACCGCCTTACTTGGAGAAAAGGTATTCACGCTATCCTCTAAGACATATCTGAGAAACCATAGTCTTAAACTACACAAACAAAATGGCCCAAAAAATGACTCAACACAATCTCAAAGCCTCTATGGAGAGCTGAAAGGGGCAAACTCATCACAGCAACGTCTATTCCTGGATGAAACTGGCCAGAGGAGCGAACAAAATCTCTATGTACCAACCGCAGAAGCACGGAATGTTTTACTAAAGACTGAAGATTCTCCAATTCGGGGCTATTCGGAACCTTCAAGTGCACCGGCAAGCCTCATTACTTCTGTACCGACATATACGCAAGGAAGCTCCCTGGTAGCTGAGCCAACGATAGGGCTACACCAAGAGCAGTTGAATGGGTTGTGGATGCACGCCCTTGGTTCAATGAATTATTCTGGGAATGTATATAGCCCTGTGAAGGATCTAATTGGGGGCACAAGTCCGCCTATGGACGATATCAACGAGTTCTCTGATATCTGGGATTGGTTTTGATAGCTTGGCAAAGCAAATGTATAAATCTTTACAAGAGATGTTCATGTTAGTTGATGTGTACTCAAAACAGCAAGTGCACAGAAAACGTTGATTATTCAACAAGTTGGCATTACGTTATTAATAGGAGTTTCCAGTGGGAAATAGTCGTTGTGAAAGGTAGGATTTTGGTCAGAAATCATAGTGGAAGAAAGAAATGACTAAAAAGGGTAGGAGCATGGGGTGCATTTGGAAGACTAAAAAGGGAACTGAAAGGGAAAAAACACTTGAGCCAGTTTATAACTGGTGGCTTCACCGCAATTTTTACCGCCAATGAGATTCTTTCCTTTGTCTCTTTTGGTCAGTTTTTTCCCCAATTAGATTCTCCCCTGTACTTAATCATCCTAACAGGGCAAGGCGATTCGAGAGCGGAAACACCCTGCCGGGATCGAAACGGGTTTCAACCAATACTCTGAGAATCAGGTTACGGGAAAAATATCCAATACTCGCTAAACCAGTTCTAGAAAGACTATAAAATTACGATCAAGTTGCCGAAAGAACTCAACTTCAGAACCTTCTACAAGCAGCCTAGTTACATTTATGCTTTACGAAAAGAAACACAATTGTGCAAGCAAAGAGTCGAATACGCAGCTGGTGAGAAATCATTTGGAATATCAGACATCACTATTAGTCTGCCTCACGATAGTTGCTGTTGTCTAATATAAATAGGTCGTCTGTGTCTCTTTCGTTTACCTCTGAGATCAAGTCAACTTGGAGTGTCTCGCTTTTAGTGGGTCGTTCTCAAGTTTTATATCTTCAATTTCTGTTTGCAAACACATATCCCAAACTCTCAAGTCTTTAACACAATGGCAAAGCTTTTGAAGACGCTAACGCTTGTTGCGGCAGTGATGCTTCCAGCTCAGACGGGAGCCAGCTTCGTTGACAACTGCACCACGTTCGACTCAAACTTATGGACCAAGGCCAACTGGGCTGCGGGGCAGGGTTTTGTGCAGTCTGCCAATGTGAATTCAAGCGGTGGAGGCGTGCTGAACTTTGAGATTACTGTGGGGACTCACAATGGAGGAGAGATTGTATCCAAGACGCCATACTCCTTTGGCCAAGTCGCAGCGCAATTCAAGGTTCCAAATCTACCTGGAATCATCTCGAGTATTTTCATGTACCAGGGGACCTCCACTAGCAATGAGATCGACATTGAAGTATATCTGAACAAGGGCAAATGGGAGATTGCCTTCACAGTTTACCGTCTGGGAGTCAACGAATGGTCTCATGGATACAACCCAACCTGGGACCCAAGCGCCGGATACAACGACTATATGATTGACTATCAAGAGTCGGCCATCTCATTCTACGTCAATGGTGCATTGGAAGCTCAATTCCATACACCATCGAAGCAGCCAGTGAATCCCATGAAAATTCAGCTCAACGCCTGGTTCCCGGAGTGGCTGGAAGGTCCCGTCGCGGCATCTACTCAATTCTTTCAAGTCAACCAAATATCTTACACGCAGTCTTGAATAGGGTATGATGAAGGGTTGTGAATCTTCAGAATTGAAGAAATGGAGATACAGAGTTACTTTCGATGTATATAGCTTGCAAACAAATTCGATCCGAGTTGTGTGCTCTTAACCAGTCTCCAATTTCGCTTTATATACTAATCGAGTGAAGCTTGTCATTACCCAACCCGCCTTACTTGAACCGCCCAAACTCTATGGGAAGTTAAATAGGGGGAAATAGCATAGCTCTCAGAGACGACAACCAGAAAAGCCAAGTAGGGAAAGCATTACTAGGTAGGGGCCTTCTAATCGAACCGCAATATAGGTATGCGATTCTCCAGTAGTCATCTTTATACATATAACAACTTACATTCTAATTAGTATTTGCATCTACCCAATGTGGGGAAAGCGACTGATATGTCCGTCAAGGTATTTTGGTTCCTTTGTCTTGACATGTCTTGTCCCTATGACTATTTGTCATTGTACTACCAATAATAAGTCGGGCGCGGTAGTACGCCCGCTAGCAGTCAAAGGGACGAATAGCAGAGAGATACATCTCATAAGTTGGTCAGACGCTGCTGTAAGAAATGATAGAAGTAGGAATAGCTTAGCCCTATGAACATTTTGGCAGGTATCGGACTTATGAAATGACCAATGCTACATTCCTAAACCAGTAATGAGCGACGGCTTATACAGAGCTATCCATGCTTCTCATCTGATAACCCCGCCTTATATCGGCCTGATAGAGTGGAGAGCTGGCTTCAATACGAGTGAAATCATAGGACTGAGAGCATCCTCCCGGGCACAGCCCAAATACAGGCTTGGTTATGCATGAAAATTCAAGTGCTAATGCCGGGCAGCGGCAGTCTCCACTGTCCGCGCAAAGCTCCAGACTATCCGTCTCACTGCTGTATTTTGACATATATGTGACGAGTCTTACGATATATCCTACGGGACATAGAATAGGCATCGGATATTCCTTACTCCACTATCTTACGACTATTCTCTAGTTATAAATCTAGCTGCCTTCCCGTAAAAAAGTGTCCCCTGGAGGACGGCTGCGTGTGCTGGATAGAGGTATGCGGATACACCATCGTCAACGTCTACCGAAGGGCTTCGGCAGACTCAGCCACAGAGACCCTCACTAAATAGGGCCCTCCCCCCCTGCTCCATCATCGCGGGCGAC
>MDJU01000437.1:0-26919 GCA_001721665.1 Trichoderma pleuroti
GTTAATAATTTTCTTTATATTATTAAAAAATAAAAAATAATAAAAACCTTTTAAGGCTATTTATATTATAATTATTATTATTATTATACTTAGTTTTACTTTATTAAAATTAAATAAAGGTATTTTATTTACGCTAAGGGCTTTTTTAAAGTATTTTTTTTAAGTATAAAAGAGATAATTATAATCTCTTTTATTTTTAAGCCTAAGGGGGTTACCTTCTTTAGAAGTTAAAAAACTATTACTAATCTAAGGGTAATAGATTTTATTTTATTTTAGTTATCTAAAGGGTTTATAAATATTTCTATTTCTCTAAAGTCCTTAAATAAAACTATAAATAAAAAAATTATAATTATTTTATTTAATAGCTAATTAAATAAGTAGGAGTTTTTAGTAGTTAAGTACCTAAAAGGTAGGGTACTTTATTAAGGGAAATAATCAGACCCTTTAACAGTTGAAAGAAGGTTATTAATTAAATCTAACTATAGGGCTTTGCAAGCCCTTTTTATAGCTATAGCTAGCTGCTATAGCTGCTAACTAAGGCCCTATAGCTAGGCCTTAGACCTACTAGCTATCCCTAATATATCCCTCCCCTTATAATTTAGCTAAAAGCCACCTAGCTAAATTACATATAACTAGCTAAAAGCTATAGAAGGAAAAAAAAAATTAATATAATAATAACTAAATAATAAAAATAATTAAAAAAAAAATCTAAAGGAAAATAGCTAATTAAATTAATTAATTAGGCTTACTAAAATTAGATTTACTATAGTAGGCCGTAAGGCATAGGGTTAAATAGGAAAATTACTTAAAAACCTTAAGGTTCTTTTACTAATTTATAGCTATATTACTTAATTAATATTACATTTTTTAATTAGTTAAATTAGTTAAATTAAGCTTATGTTAATTAAATAAATAATATATTATAATTTAAAAAAAGCAGCTATTTAAGCCTAGTTAAAGAAAATAATATTATTATTAAAAAGTAGTATTTAAATAGCTTTTTTAGCTAAGGTTAATTTATAAATCTTAGGGTAATTAAAAAATACCTTTATTAAACTAATTTCTATAGAAAATTATATATAAAGCTATTTAATAACCTATTTATAGGGATTTCTTAATTACTAGCCTTCTATAGCTGTATTTTAATTAGACTAGCTATTAATCTTTAATTATAATGCTTAGGTTAACCTTTTTTAATTGTAATACTTAAGTTAACCTTCTTCGATCGCAAGCCTGGAAAAACCTTATAGCATCCTTCGTCTATGTTAAGGTTCCGAAACCACTATAAGGTTGTATTAAAACGGCTGTTATACCTTTAGGTCAATGGACCTAGGAAGTCCTATAGGGTTTTAATTAATTAATACTAGCGAGATTTCCCCCTGTTCTCGGTCACCATTTTTGTTAAGGGAAATAATCGGACCCTTTGACAGTTGAAAGAAGGTTGTTGATTAAATCTAGCTATAGGGCTTTGCAAGCCCTTTTTATAGCTATAGCTAGCTGCTATAGCTGCTGACTAAGGCCCTGTAGCTAGGCCTTAGACCCGCTAGCTATCCCTAACATAATACCTGTAGATATAGGAGGGAAGCTGTAAGATGCTGCTTATATAGTTAGCTCTGCTATTATAAAATCTTTTTTATTATAGAGAAATATTATATTCCTACATTCCGATACGCCTCTTCTCTTACCAGCAGCTGTTTCTGCCAAAACAATTGCTATAATTGCGTTTAATTTTGCATGTGACCTTGTAACATGAAACAAACAAGCTACTGCATTCTTTGCTATTGTTTCTAGTACAACGCTAGCTACAGGAGCTACCCTATTGGTTAATTCGGTCAAACCTGGGTTGAATTCTGTAATCCGACATTACGTTTCGTGAGTGAATACAGTAATTTATATAAAGTATACTTTTCCAAAACCTCAATATATGTCAGATAAGATAGGTAGTGATAGTACGTTAGCTCGGTTCAATTGCCAACAACCCTTCCAATTGGATCACCGAGGCTCCCTAGAGAACTGCCTTTGTGAACTACAAGGTAGCTCCTGGTGCGCGGTAGTTCTGTTACAAGGAGCGCGTTGCAGTTTCTTTTGTTCCCGGTAGAAACAGAATGCCGTAGGCTTTAGCTGCCCTGAGAGATGGCAAATCCCGATGCGCAGACCTGCTCCGAGATGGGCGTAGGTTGGCGTGTGCTGCTGCTTTTACCATAGCTGACGGCCACATCAGTGTTCCAGTTCGTCACAACGCCCGAGCATGAGCTACGGATTTTCATCTTAAGATTTAAGCTGATGTTGGCAGCAGCGGTAGGCGAGCGATACAGCTGGGTCTGAAAGTTATTGGGACAGGCTGTCTATAATCTCGCCTATGGGCACTAGTGTGGTATAGGCTGACGCCGCCATCGGGCGTGTAATCCCAGTCGTCGGGCCCGATGATATAAAACAGCTGGTTATTATTATCAACCACCTTGATGTAGGCCGGTGACTTGAGCAGCGCTGTGAAGACGATGCGATCCTCTAGCCTCTCACACTTGTCGGGTGGCCACCCGAATCTAGTATAAGGACCCCATCTCGATCTTCGTGGCAATAGCTGCGAATACCTGGTGGTGGTCTCCGCTCCCGTCTTGAAAGTCCAGCGGAACGACTCCTTGGTGTAGCTCTCGTAAAACAAGGCAGCCTTCAGAAGCATCGCGTCCCCCCCGGCCGGAAATATCGATCAATGCATTAGATTAGACACGCGCCATGGTCTGTGCTTCTCGCCCCCAGTCTTCAACATCGTCTTGAATAGTACCCCCCCCCTTGACGGTCAATAGTAGATAACGGCCATCAACTCGAAGCTGTCTGCTCTTCTGCACATTCGCTCACCGCGCCTGGTCTTGAGCTCTGTCCTCCGCTAACCGCTTGAGACCCATCGCTTTCTGGTTTCCAATCACCGCCTTTTCGTGTAGTGTCAGTGGCATTTGTGGCAACGGCGCGCGCGCAATCGCCTCGAATACAGGCACCCACGCTGGAGTATCCTTAAATTCTCGCCGTACATCACGTACAGCAATCATAAGTAGAATCCTAAGCACAAAATGCGCATCATTACCGGCAACGTGAAGCATTCCGCTTGTGACGGGGATGCCGAAGACTTGTAGGAGCAGCTTGAGGCTATAATTTCGAGAATCCTGGAGGGGATAGTGAGCAGCCTTTGTCGTATCAATCATAAAAATTGGCTTAAGATCAATATTAAGATCCTGAAGAAGTTTTTTTTCCGTAGAGATTCCATGGGCGATAAGGATCACTGGATGATGTGG
Source organism: Trichoderma pleuroti (assembly GCA_001721665.1). NCBI lineage: Eukaryota > Fungi > Ascomycota > Sordariomycetes > Hypocreales > Hypocreaceae > Trichoderma > Trichoderma pleuroti. The sequence continues at coordinate 3,288 of MDJU01000437.1, forward strand.
CTCAAGAAGCTTCTCCAGATTCTCCTTTAGGCTGGCGAGCGGGATGCATCTGTGTTTACCAAAGCAAAAGCGATTATCCTTTGTGCAAAAATAAGTAGGATCTTGAATAACCCAGTAATATGATCGTATGACTTTTGCCTGTGATTTTGTCCATGGTAAAGAAGCGTGGCAGAGACTATGCAGATCCTTGGTGTGTAGGATAGAGATGCCAATGTGGAATTGTACCGGCAGACCGCGTTGCTCTTTAAGCCCGTCAATGTCGATACCTACAAGAGTTGCCTGTCTGAATTGCGTCTTCGGCTTCTTTGGCAGCCAGGTAGAGGTGGTGTGTGGCCAGCGCGGAGACATTCTCCGATTAGACGAGTTTCGTTTGTTGAGGTATCCAAACAGCCAGCACAGAATCACGGTTTCCTTCAGCAGAGCCACCTGATGCTCCTGCTGAGCTGAAGCCTGTTTCTCTTCCATGATTTCAGCTGTCGCGGACCTTTCGGAAGATGTTTCGAGATTTGCCATTGCTGAGTTGAGTTTCTCGCTCTCAGGAGTGAGGCATAGCCAGCTTTTAAGTACATGTAGTCTTAAACTTTTTTTACTGAACTTTAACCAAGGTATTAGCCTCAAATTCCGTTCTCTTGGGCTGTGAAAAAGTTTGACCCGCTGGGTTGCGACCGGCGAGGCGCTGTTCGAGGCTTTTGCGAATGCTGTTCCACAAGATCGGGGTGTTAAGAGGCTTCACTTGCTGCATTAGCATCCCTTGGTGAGAACACGATTGATGCATCAACCCTGGGCTCGGCCTTAGAAGAGACAGCATCCAACCTCACCACTGCAATTCTAAACTTGCAATGCCACCATTATGAACCGAATAAAAGTCTAAGAATGCCAAATTTGCATCAGGTCGAGCAGATTCCTGCTGCAACTACTTGGCTGATATCTGGTATATACATGATCGTCTAGATGTATTGTCAATCAATATGCGAAAATTTTTAAAATGAGTAAATTTAAGCCATGCGGATGACGGCAATTTGCATTTAACCCAGAGTGTAAGAGAAAGTTTCTGCACGTCGTTTTATTCGGGCCCAGGCCCGTACAGTCTTCGTCAACCAAACCGTCGCAATACATGCCGGACGCCATCATCAATGACATCAAGTTTGCTTTCCCCATATTCAAGCAATTTGCCACAATCCTTTGCCTCATGGACCTTGAGTGGATTAGCCTCCTCAAATAACTGTTCATAAAATTGCCTCAAAGCCAGTCTTGCCCCCGCGTTGAGTTGCGATGTAAATCCGTATTCCTGGGCGGCTGTTTCAACCTTGGGAAGGTTGCCTAGTGGAGTGTTGGGATCGAGGGCCAGGAAGTGTTTCAACCTCCAAACTGAAGGGCGCAGGTCATGTTGGTTCAGCGGGAAGGATAGAAATTCCTGCAAGCCCAAGTAACGACCTATCATGCCGCCTAACCCGTATTGGTGGAAGAGCTTCCCAAGGCTACCGTTTCCATAGGCCAACCAAAATTCGTTGAATGGGCATGTAGGTATATCGGGATAATCTTTTGGCTTATCCCCTAGACTGTGATCGTAATCTCTCATTGATTTATTGCCACCGACAAGCCGATTATAGACACCCCCAAGTTGACTTTGATCGTATTCGCTATTACAAACTGCGAAGCCAAAATCGTACCATGTATCAGATTCGGCCCAATGTGGGTTTGGATACGAGCTGTCCAAGGCCATAGCATAAAACAGGAAGCAGTGCCGTTTCGATGGTGGCTCTAGCTGTTGAAGGTCCTTTTCGCGATCTTCTAGGTCAAGGTAGAGCCTCGCGGCGTTTATAGCTCGTTGGAGAGGATGATCCTTTCCATCGAGCTGAAGAGGTGGGGTTGAGTTGTCAAGAATGTGCTGGTTTCGAAGGAACCATGGGAAGTAGCTCCCACGGTTTCTCTCAGGCAGCTTGGAAAATGCCTCTATAATTTTGCTCACAAGGATACCTTTCTCTCGCTATTCGTTCAGCCGGACAGCCCCAACATCCAAATACACGAGACCTTGGTAAAGACCAATGAGATGGGATTGCTCTCTCCCGTCGCGGCACCGGGTGAACCCAAAATGCTCGCATGTCTCTGGGTCTTGCGGAAGCCGATCTCCAATAGCATCACTAAAGAGTATGTCGGCTGTTGTTATCGAGCGAGCCGAACACTTGGTGAGGTGATGAAATGACATTTCATCTTGACACTCTTTACGACAAAACCAATCCAGGTTACAGAATTCACAATGGCGATTGGTTTCCCTTTCGCAAATGACACATTCGCCTCGGAGCGGTTCAGGTTTCGTTATTGTTGACCAGGATCGACCTTGAGTTTGGCTAGATAATGTATCCAGATTAGCCTCGTATTCGTCTCTATCTGGCAATGGCTGGCTTAATCTTCTGTTAGAGCATGTCAAGACTTCAATGCGTTTAATTTAGAATGGGGGCTCACTCAAGGCTTGAAAAGTCTTCTTGGCCAGCGCCGGACCTCATTCCTTGGCGCTGCGATCTGAGATACTCTGAGACGAGGGACATCATATAAGGGTTTTGACCAGATTGCTGTCTTCTGGTCGCAACTGAAGAGCCTCCGATTGTGGACTCATGAGCATGAATAAGTCCGTCGGTCTTCTTATCGCGTAAAGATTCCTTCATAGCTCTCTCGACATTCTTGAGAGCTTGAACAAGCCTTGTGCGTTCTTCTTTAGTAAGCCATGGAAGTTTGGGCACAGTCCAGAGATTGTAAAGCTTGCCATGGCATCCCCTTGTCGTGTAAGACCCATAGCTCTGAATGGCCCTGGAACAAAGGAAGCAGCTGCGCTTACTGCAGCCCACATAGTTGAATATGGCCGCGCCCGTACAGTCGTGTTTTGTCGCCGCCAAGATGACTTGCATTTCTGCGTGTACTTCAACGGCCGATGACTTCAACTTGTCGAACCTTTGGAGCAATTTGTTCTTCGTCCAAGGCTCTTTCCTTTTCCCTGTTCCGACAAGAGATTCCACTGTCTTATCGTTTAGCGCAAGGCCCAGAGATGAAAACGTCTTCACCAACGACCAGGCATTGTTTCGATCCGTCCCTTTCGGTTTGGCTGCGCCAGTCGGTAGATCCATCACTGGTAGGATACGAAGATTTTGAAAGCCGGAGAGCTTCTCTGCGCTTCTCGTCAAAGTGTTTAGGCATGTCTGTAACTTACCGAGGAAGCCCAGCGCGTCTCTCAGTGACCTGGCATTGGTATTGTTGCTGGTGATCTTTTCAAAATCATGTTCTTTATAGAAAGAGAAGATGTCGTGGGCGCTCTTTACAATCTCCTCAAGGTCATCCTGCGTTTGCGAACGTGCCGCAACATCAATAAGGGCGCGAAATCCCTTGAGGCACGAAAGAAGAGATGCTGTACGATCGTCCAAGGGCAGAGTCTCCATCTGGCCCCCCACAGGTGGGATAGTCTCTTTCAGGGTTTTTTTGGCCTGAATCATGTAATCAATCAATCTGGGCCTGTACGATTGTACCAATGATGTCCAAAGATTCTGTTTGGTAGAAGCGGCGACAGGACCTAAACGGACTGCTGTTAGCTCGCCATATGCAAATCAACGAGACATGTCAGACCTGAGCAACCAAGCGTAGAGATTTCTCGGAGGCCAGAAGCGACAGTTTCCAGCATGCGGAGAGATACATCCCCTTCTCTGAAGCCATTATTTCTAGCTACGAGAATATCGACTCGATCTGGCCACTCGATCATCAGAGATGAGGAGACATGATGGCCGCCTTTCTCATTCGCAATAAGCTCAGATAGCCTATCAAGGAAGGCCCTCTTTATTTTCCTCTCATCTAACGACAAGAATGCGATCGCGTTGACGGAATCGGTGTCGTCCGGCCTCTCCAGTTCTATCTCTTCGTTGAGTATTTCGGAGAAGTTCGAGGCCTCCTCAATCTAGCCGCCATTCTTTAGCCGTAAGAGCTTGGCATAAGCTTCAAATCGAGACTTGTCAAGTCCATCTATGCCCCAGGGAAAAGTTGAGCTCATCTTTGGATGGTATGGTATGGAGTAGGAGTAAAGACACTGAGATGTGAATCCAGTCCATACGGCTTGGGCATCAAAACCCAATGTCGCCAAGTAAGGTGCGGGGTCACGAGTCCGATGATTTAATTTATTTATTTCATTGGTCGGGAGCGGCTTTCACCACTTGACATACCTCTTTGCACCAGTGTGGACGCACGAGGCTGCAGAGTATACAAGTCTTGATGTAGGTACGTATAGGAGCCCTTGTCGGATGCGTACGCTTTGCGGCATTGTATCATTGTAAGTGTACCTACGTAGAGATCCCTCGCTATGACCATATAGGAGTTAAGAATATAATACAACTAACGTTGCCAAATCCCAACCATCACAATAGCCCTAGCTATGGTCGACTCTATGTACTCCTATCCAGCAGCTGTTGTAAATCCAGAACGAGCCCAGCTAGTAAGTACTCTTTTATAAATAAATATTAAGATAATATATTTACAAACTAGTTGTAGAAAATAAATAATTAGTATTTATACACATTTTTAAAACTAGAATAAGAAGTTTTTAAAACTAGAATATCTATGATGCGAAAAATTACAGATATCTAATTTGATATAAGTTCTTGATTGGACTCCGAGTTTTCCTCTACATGTACCTTACCTATGGTCGTATGTACTAACATATCTCACCCACTACCTTCTAACCGCTCTATACTGAACATGGCGCGCAACGACAGTAAAGCGACCCCTGTTTGCCCGCCCGGGCGGTATTATTCCCCGACTGCCTATCGTCAGTGAGTATATCCGCTAATTTAATAGGTAATGGATCTGTAATGGCCTAAAATGAGAGTGAATCTTCTTCGGTCTACCTAGGTACATTGATCCACCACCCCATACAAAAAGGACAACTTGGATACTAGAAATATCGTCAGACCTAGGTAATCGCAATTATAAAAACATTTAACCAATGCAAACTCATTGGGTTGTGCACCAAGAGTCGTTTCAGTCTATTATCTCTAACCCACTTTCGTCTATGGAGTTTTCTTTGATTCACATCAGCACATTTTCTTCTATTTCTCTTCTGGTGCCTCATAACGTTGTATTCCTCGCTGGCTACGCCTCCCAATCGATAAAGATTCTTTCAATCCTAGATTTTCCCTTTCATTGAGAAGCCCAGGAGCTATGCTTCATGAGCTTATCGATCTGCGATAGTTGTTACTGTATTGATTGTCCAGTTGTTGCACAATGATCTTATAAATCGTGTCGAGCGTTCTTGCTCATGTGACGGATCTTTCCCCCGTACTATTTGGCGGTCAGTTTTATTCCTCGCGATGCCTAGTAATTTTGGACCTACCTTGTAGAAAACGAAGGGAACCGGAATAAATAGCACGGCGATACCACCGAGAAGTGAGTTACCTGGGCCAAGACCTAGTTGAAGGAAGAGTTGGCGCGCCTAAAGGGAGACTTGTGATTAGTTACAGAAACCAAAATGGGTGTACAGTATATCTTACGAAAAGTGGAAAAGAGGCACCAAATGAGGCACGGAAAAGTGCAGACCCCGAGAATATAGATGCTGCGTATGTGGGATATGCGATGCCTAAATAGTTGAATAGCGGATTAAACAACGTGACCACACCAACAGAGAAGAGACCCGATCCAATGGTGGGAACGATCCAGTGAATACTCGCTCGTGATGTCCAGCCAAACCAGAATAGGCAAATTGGAAGAGCGAAACATCCCAAAAACGTTGGAGGAAGAACCATCTCTGGCGTGAAGCCCGTCTTATTGACTTTTGGGGCGAGGCTGGTTCTAATCCATAGGAGAAAGAGTGCCAATGAGATGAAAGCAAAGATGAAAATGCTTAGGAAAACCAGGCCTTGCTCGCCTTGGTTGAAGCCATAAATATCTCCAAACACGAGCGGGAATGACTCGAACCAGATGAACAGTATACCATATAGGAGACCGGCGTACAAGTTCATAAGTAGAACTATGGGCTCGGAGAAGGTCAAAGTAAAAGCTCTGGAGAGGACGATCATATGATCTCTTGTGGTATAATGCGCGGCGTCAATCTCGGACTGGCTCCTAAGTCGACTCTCCCCAGTCGCCTTCCTCAATCTTTTGGCCCTCCGGTATAGTATGTTCGCTGCGCTGGTCTCAGGGAAAAAGAAAAACATTGCGGCCAAGACCAGCGTGCAGATCCATGTAATGATCCATATTGTCCAGCGCCATCCTTTGGCAGGGACCAGATATCCGCCAATGATTGGACCAAATACAGGGCCGCAGAGGCCAGCTGTTCCCCAAATGCACAGTAAATAGGAGGCGACAGAGGGGTCGTATAGATCAAGGATAGTACCGCCACCGGTGGATAGGCACGGGCTACCACAAAAGCCCGTCACCCAGCGAAAGACGAGAAAGACTGCGATATTTGGAGCAAATCCAACGGGAAGCTGAAATAAGATAAAGGCGAAGAGTGTCCAAAAGAAGATACCGCTGCGCCCAATTTTCGGCATCTCAGACAATGGAGACCATAGCATAGGACCAACACCATATCCACTAACAGTAATAGAAAAGACGTTAGCGGAGACTATAATACTTTTCGATATCCTGATGGGGATGGGTTGCCTTACAGGGTGAAGAGAGAGAGCCCCAGGGTCGCTACGATCTCGCTGACACCAAAGTCTTCCATGACGCCTAGCTCACCTGGGACATAGATAGAACTTGCCATGTAGACAGCAAAATTCAGGACACAAAGCTGAAACATCATGAGATTCTTCCAGGCCAACGGCCAGTTTCGAGGGTTTTACAAGTCAAAGAGCTAACTTTAGAGCTACATCATTTCGCGGACAAACATTATAGGGGTAGTAGGTTGTCTTACCTCGGGGTCATCTGGTCCATACCACTCTACTAGGAGAACCTCATTGTCACCATTGTGAATGACGGTGTTCTGCAAACCGCTATGCTCATCTGCCTCGTTTTTACTCGATCCTCTGCCGGATTCATTGGTGTGTTTGGATGCATCTTGGTGAAGGAACTTTTTCCATAGCAGTGGATCGATCTCATCAGGATATTGAAAGATTTTATTGCCAGAAAGTAGTCGCATCGACAGGCCAAAGGTAGTTGTGTGGAATTGAAAAGCCATATTGGGCAAGCAAGGGGCAAGATTAGTAGAGGGGAGAAAGAGGAGTCGGCTAATACTGCGGTTGGTTGATCATCGCCGGTGAACGACTTGAGCCACGATGATGGTGATGATGATGAATGTTGGATGGCAAAATGTCATTATGAACGGAACGAATAACATATAAATATATAACGTGATATCGTAGATGGTTTCGTGAAAGAGAGTTTTGTGGGTTGGTAACATATCCGGATTTTGAATGGAGCTAAGTCTAAAGGCCGTTGTTTGACGTGCCAGCTTAGCATAGCGGATATCACGTAAATTCCTAAGTGTTTTGCCCCCTTACAATTATCGAGCTCAATACTAATCCGTGATGTAATAACAGTTGATATTCTATCTTGCCTAAACGTAATGAATTGAGTCTAGAGTCGTGAAGCAGCGGTGGTGTTGGCGTGGCTGGGAAAAGATCGTTGACAGTTCTGCAGAGCAAAACGAAATGTCTAAATTCATCTTTCTCTTCATTATTTTACAACTTTGTACTCATAATGTCGAAAAGGCCCTCTTTCTCCTTTTACTTTCCTTCAATTAGGAAGGTAACCTCTGCTATATGAGTTTTTGTGATATCGCTGAATCATAATAGTGGATTGTTTCGAACGCATATGAGCTGGAGAATTATACTCTTCGTATGTCTATTGTACCATATCTAGAGACCTATTGATACATATGCCTTTGTTTGTATGCTAGCCTCAGCATGAGCACCATTCTGATGCTGCACTTGTCTAGCATTTGGGGCGACGCGCAGCAAAGTATCTTTTACCCAGAAGTTACTCGGTGAGAGGAGAGAGAGAGAGAGCCAAGAGATTTGCAAAAAAAGAGGCTATCGAGAAATGAGCGTATACAAAAACGGACAACCCGCACATATCCACCACACTAAACTCATATGGCATGACAATCGTACTCTCCCCATGTATCCACATGTTCATTTGCTGCCTCTGTTTTCTTGCAAATCGATTGAGAGCGTTTTCTGTGTTCTCGGGCAGATACCGTGTAATAATGAACAAACTGTGTCATTGATTACTCATGGGTTAAGATATCGAATAATTGAAACATCTGCATGCTGTTTTAGTGCCGTGCAGCTTTCTGGATTGTCTATTAAGGAGAGCTCAATGCAAGACCAGTGACAAGACGATCAGAACCTGTCACAATAGCACGCTGCAGTATGTTGGTTGGCTTCGTTCTTGGGGGCCCACTGTATAAGGATAGCAATGAAGTGCAATTCTGAGCCACACCCCAACCTCGAGATGGTCTTTGGCTTCACCATCAGGGCAGCTTGTATATAACGTAAGCCATAATGTAGGCCGTAACTTAATTATTACTACTAACATCTTTTTCCATACAGCTTGCACAACGCCGGAGGAATTGGAGTTAACGGAAGTATCGGAGATTAGTTACATAGCCCCGAGTCTGGAGTCAACTCTTCCTCCCATTATAACATCAAGCATCCCACCTTTTACACGTTGATATAGTAACTGGAGATAACATACCAAATGTCAATCAATTTATTGTCACTTGGTCATATTAACTCCCTTGCTGGCGGCTAGGGGTGGCGGTAGTCCAACTTTCTTTGTTGAAGAAGAGGTTTCTTGAGAGAAATTTACCGCGAGCCGTCCTAACATCCCCACAGAGAGCGAACTAACCGGTCGTGAGAACCGTGAACAGACGATGAGAGATACCAGCGGGACATTGTACTTCCAGGAATGTTGAAGATGCGGAGACGATACTCACCCCCGGCAGTCCATTTTCTTCTGGACGTTGAACAGCATAGCACCAGCTGATCAAGGCGCAATGGCAGCGGCGAAGCTATAAATAGGCCCATACAATCGACATCTATCGATGCTCCATTCGACAGATGAGGCTTGTTATCCTAGGAGGAGACAGCGTCGGAAGCAACGAACTTGGTGGCGGGACAAGAAACGCTGAGAACCTGCGTCAGCTGAGATGACGGCGGAGCCTTTATATGGCCTGCTCTTTGAACAATATGGCTACAAATATGAAGTAGAAGGTCGCGACACCTTCCTGAATGAGAATCTTGCCGAATCCCCTGGCCAGTTGGTCGCAACATCAAAGGTAAAGACGAGGCCTGATGTGGGTGGCATCGATGCGACAAAGAGCTCGGCGAAGACGATGTAGATTGCAGTCCTGTTGGAGGGCTGTTTCGAGTCCGAAAAAGTCAATTGACTTCTCTTCAAAAAATCGTAGACCGACCTCGAGGCTCCTAAGAACTTTCGATCTTCCGTATGCAGCAAGTTAAACGGGATGGCATGACCAATTAGCGTCTTCATCTGAGCCGTCTGACAGCTTGCCAGCATCTATGTTTTCTTTGGAAAATATGAGAGGCGAACCACTCATGTGTGAATAAGCGATGAGCCAGTCCGAGAAGGTCCTCATCGACCAAGTGTAGAAGACATATCCATCTACGTGATGAAATTCGCACCGGCTCAAGCACTTGATAGTTATAAAAGTTCAATAATTAAAATTCATATGCTTGTTCAAAAAATACACACATCAGCTGAACTATTCACCAGCTTCTGCCATTATCCTACAACAAATCAACTTGGTATATCCAATCTCCCATCATCAATATCCATAATCATGAGCCGCGTTATTTACAAGATAAAATCCATCATTCTTTAAACGTGTTCTTGGTGGGCAGGGCCTTCGGGAGTCACATGCTTGTCCGAAGCCTCGTTGGCAACTGCGTTTTCGCTGTCTTGGTCGGCAAGGACATCAAGATCGACGCCTGCCTTTCTGCGAATGTTGGCCATGTGCTCGGGAGGAGGTGGCACCCACTTGCTGCTCTTCCAGGGAAGAACACGCTCGAGATACATGGTGTCGATCTCTTCGAGGGTACGGCCCTGGCCTTCAATGACGAAGAAGTAGATGATGAGGGCTCCCACAAAGTTACAGGCAGCAAAGACATAACCATATCTATAAATACACCGTTAGAAACATCATCTTGATTTATCAAGAAAAAAAAAGGTTTGCACATACCTAAAGTCGATGGCGCCAGTGATGAATGGGGTGAAGAAACCAATGCAGAAGTTCCAGATCCAGTTGCTGGCAGTGGAGAGAGCCATACCCTTGGCACGGTATCGCGAGGGGAAGATCTCGGCCTGAATGGTCCAAATCATGGGACCCCAAGTAGTGGCAAAGCCAAGAATGAAGAGACAGGCGAAAACGATGAGGACAACACCTGGTGTGGGAGTAGACGAGGGATCGTTGAGATCAAGCATGAAATGACCAACGGAGGCGAAGATCAAGAAGCAAATGAACATCCAAATGGAACCGGCAATGAGAGACTTGCGACGACCAAAGTGCTCAACCATGTACAGACCAATAAAGGTGACGCCAAAGTTGATACTGTTGAGAATGATCTGGGTGACAAAGGAGTTGATCTGCACCGACTTGAAGATGGTGGTACCGTAGTAGAAGAAGTAGTTGGCACCGGTAAGCTGTGGAACATCTGCAGAGTCATGCCGAGGGCGATACGATAGGCCATGCGGGGAGCTCGGAACATGCCGACAAACTCCTTGACGGGGCCAAGCTGGATCTTGTCTTCAGCGCGGAGCTTGCGCTCAATTTCTGTAATCTGCGTGTGGACAGCCCAGTGGTTTTCTGTTGCACCGTATACACGGCAGATGGTCTGCTTGGCTCGCTCCTCATGTCCGTGGCGGAAGTCGTATCGAGGAGTCTCTGGGAAGAGCAGAATACCGAAGCCAAGGATGAGAGTCCAGATCCAGCCCAGGCCAATGACGATTCGCCAACTGCCCGAGTTGCCGCTCTGGTGCTTGACAGTGCCGTAGTTGAAGCAGGCAGCGAGCCAGATGCCCATGGTGATGAAGAGCTGGTAGGCGCAAACCATGGCACCTCGAATCCAGGCGGGTGCAGTCTCGGCCTGGTACATGGGAACAAGCAGACTCAGGGCACCAACACCCAGACCGGAAACAAATCGTCCAATCATGAGCTGATACCATGCCGTTATAGATGCAATCTGGATGACGAAACCGATGGATACAACCAGAGCCCACAGCGAGATGGAAGGCTTACGACCAACGCGATCCGCGATGGGTGCAGCTACCAAGGCGCCAATGAGAGTACCAATGGACAGCAGAGCGACGATGAGACCAGAGCGAACATTGCTAAAGTATTTTGTGCCGTCAGAGTGAGTAAGACCGAACCGGTCAAGGAAATCGGGCATTTCCAGAAAGCCAGAGATCTGACCAGTATCGTAGCCAAAGCTAGGAACGGGTTAGCTTGGTTCATTAGCCCCATGTCAAATAACAGCGACAACTTACATCAGTCCACCCATTGAGACCAAAACAGCCATGGCCAAGGACCGTCCAGTCACACGTGGCAGGGGAGAATAGTCCAGGCCAGAGACTGAAGGTCGACCAAAGTCGGGGTTGTGCTTCTCCGACGCAGGGTCATGCTGGTCGAAGTAGATGGTCATAAAACGGCCCCGTCTGGAACGCATTGTGAAGTATATGTGTTTGCTGTGTCAAGGCCCTTGAATGGCAATGGTGATGTGATGCCTCTGCTAGAGACTCTCGCTTAGGTATAAGCGACTAGATGTAGGATATATATGTGTGTGCAGGAGATGAGGTGTCAATTGAGTTGAGAAGGAGGTTGCTGCTGATCCGGGAGCTTGGTGTCCTAGTGGCAGATGATGTAGTAGTGATGCTTGGTAGTGTATCTTGCTGTTCAATATCGAGACAGATCGTCAACTGGAAGGGGGGGGAGGCATTGGGGTATAAATGTTCTCCAACACGACCAAGTGCCGCCACTGATGCCCGGTCCGTCTCCAATGACCTAATTCAGCCCAAACACCCACGCCATATGGTCACGATCAAGAAACCGTGGGACCGGCCCAAGTCCGGCCGTTTGGTGGGTGGACAAGCAGGCATCGCAAAGGCATGCTGCTAGCCCCGGATCATGACGCCCAAGGGGGAAGAGGGAAAAGTCTCCCCACCCCACGGGTTCGGGCTCGGGGAAGTCTCCAACGAGTCGAATCCTGGGGGACGGCCGACAGCAGAGGCAAGTCAGGTGCGAGGTAAAAAAAAATCCGCAGAGAGGGCGAATTGGGTGACAAACCGCGGCGCTCTTCCCACCATACCGAGATTCTCCTGGCCCAATTCGGTCCTACTCTCCAGACTTTCTCCATTGCCTTCTCCAGTCGCTGTGGAGAGGGAGAAGAAGACAAACCAGGACAAGAACCGGGTTTTTGGGCAGCGGCCGCGTGACACGATTGGTCGGTGACCCCCGAAGAGCGCGGGAGAGGCGAGGGCAAATTGAGAGGGAAGACGAATGAGGATGAGCAGAATGGCGATTGACCGAGTCTCCACCAGGCAGAGGGCAGATCCACCGAGAAAGCTTATGTACACCAGTACTCCGTACAGTACCGGGAGTGACCTGTTTCTGCTGCTTTCTACTTGTGGTGTGTTTCCTGTTTGGGGACATGTCTCGGCATACTCGGGCTCCAGTTTTTTCTTCTTTTTTCTTTTTTTTTTGTTGCTCCAGAGACTTCAAACATGCGTATGATTCAGCATCAGCCAGCCGCATCTGCAGATCCCCTATCTGAAGATGTCGCTCACAATTCCATTCGCGCAATCGCATTGACGTATCTCAGCCAAGGTAGATTGATATTGACAACGTGAGATAGTAGTAAAACAGCAGTAGCAGAACAACATGGTGCCTTCCCAGCCCCTCGTGTCACCAGCTCCTTCTCCAACCCAGCACTCGCCCCTTCCCACACACGCGCCCATGACGTCGTATCTGCCGCCCCGGCGCCGGCAAGTGGGGCAAACGCCAAGCACCGTCTCTTCCGGCGGCCTGCCCTCGGCACTTCCAGCCGATGACGTCGTCCTAGCGGTTCATCATCTGTCACAGCCAAGAACAGCGAACAAGATAGTGCTGTAGCATCAACAGGGGGGGGGTTGGGCAATTGCGGAACAAGAGCCGCGTGGAAACGGGGGCGGAGAATATTAGGAAGCTATTACAGATGAAGAGGTTAAAAACCTACGAAGCACGCCTAAGCTGGCTCGCCTGGTGACTAAGTCGACTGCATTGTGTCCTGCTGGGGTCGACTGACAAAGGCATGACAAGAGAAGCCTGGAGAAGGATCCACGCTGGCCCCGTACCATAGCATAATCCGGCGGGAAGAAGAAAGAAAGAGAGAAAAAAAGGAATTGGGAGAAGAAGAAGAAGAAAAAATCTCCGAGTCAGCAGGTGTCTTGCTTTCGGTCCTTTCCTGTCCACAGAGCGCGGTTGCTCGGAATCTGCATAGTTCCCATGACCCTTTTCTGTGTATGCATATGCAAATCTCATCCGTCTGGTGCTGATTCAGCGGCGCTTCTTCGCTGCCACGGTCCATCTTGTCATGCAAGAGTTGACAAAACAACACACATAAACACCAGATCACCGTCTGGCCATCCTCCCTCCCGCAGCGCCTTCGGGTCCCCCGGAATAGAGTTCAGCGGCCTCTTTTCCTATTCTGCCCTTCTCCAGATTTTGTGCCATCCATCACACGACATTACAGGCCGAATCAGAACAGCGGGCGTGTGACAATGTCCGGATCCCGCAAAAGGCCACACGAATCCCCAGTTATTTGGAAACAGAAAAAAAAGTTGGGCTGCCGAAGAAAGGCCAGAGAGTTTCAGCCCGTCTTTGCCTCCACCATGATATTTCCACAGCCAATTGAGCCTCCAATTGCATAGATCTGCCTCGTAATTCGCCGTCGGTTTCGCCTACTGCCGCCACGCACGTGTTTGCGCTGTGCAAAACGCCAGAGTGGCATTCCTAGATCGACAGTGTAGCGTGGTCAAGACACTGTCAAAAGCACGTTCAAGGGCGCCTCTCGTGGCAGCCACCTCTGCAAGAGGCTCTCCTCTAGCCAATGCTTGGCCTTGTGTCTTCAGCTCAGCCTGTCCTAGTTCTGCACTCCATGCCCAATATCTTGGAAAGCCACAGCATTCTTGATTAGTGCCGATGCTATTGCAAGATCATCGATGTCCCTTGTGAGACTCGATCCAGCCACGTTCAAACAGCATGTCGTCTTTAAACTTTTGTCTTATATTCCGTGCTAAATGAAACGGCCAATGCTATAGGTACTTTGCCAGTCGACAAATGTCTTTCCGTTTCAGATTGGCCGGCATGGCCGCCGCCCCCTTTGTCCCGTATTTGCTCTGCATTTCCATCCTCAGTTACTCTTCACCTCAAGGTTATTACTAGCCCCGTACGCCACGCGCCATCCTTCGTTTCTATTACCTGTTCTATACATCCCAGCCGGCTTCTCTCATCCTCAAAGTGCAATCGTTAAGAAATTCCCAAAGCTTCCAAACATCTCGTCGGAAGCTCAACTTTTTTTTCGGGCAACAGCTCCGTAGTTTGCAATGAAACAGACATGCTGCAATGTCAAAATGAAAAAAAAAATGAAAAATGAAAAAAAAAAAAATCATCGATGAGAAGTCGTTCTTCACAGCTCCTCGGCCGGGATGTGTCCCTCTACCGTGCTGAGAGCTGCCAGATTGACCTCTCCCACACGCTCGAGGCTGGCTGGGTCACCGGCACCGGCCAGCAGTCCCACGCACTCAATCACATCTTCGGGCTCCAGCAGATGCCATTTGGCGAGCGTCACCTTGGTGCTTGCCCCCACAGTAACCGTAAAGACGTGCTGATCATCCAGGATCGTGCCTGATGCGCCATTGAGACTGCGGAACATGTCCTCGTCCGTAAAGTCGTCTCCGGAGCATAGAGCAAACTCGATCTTTCCAGGGTTTGGATCCTTCTCTGTCGGCGCAGCTCCCGGGTTGTGATAGGTGGCCACCAGCCGCTTGGCAATTTCACCCTTGCTGATAAAGGTAGGGCGCACCTCAATGTTGGCCTTGCCCGGCATCACTTCAACCTCCCACCTCTGGCCCACACTAGCTTCCAACTCCTTATGGCACTCGCGTGACATGTGTAGGCCCTGCTCGGGTTCGGCAAGTCGGTAATGCCAGGTCAGGGCGCAGCGTTTTCGCTCAATGAAGGAACCTAGGATACTGCGTTAGCTTGTTTTTTTTTTTTCTACCAATGGCAAGAGTGTACTGTTGTGGTCACTCTAAAAATCAACCTGTAACTCACCTGGGACCTTGTCTGTGTATCTCTGGAACACCTCCATGACTTCTGCTTGCCAGCCCATGTCGAATTTCTCCGCCAGGTTGACCCACTCCTCACTGCCGGGGTCTCTCATGAAGCTGCCATGCTCAGCGGAGAACCCAATCTGGGGGATGTGGCCAAGATGTTGCTGGAGGAACTCTTGGTCTCGGCCCGAGATGATCCAAACCGAATTCTTAGTATCTGCGGCAAGGGATTTCAAGTACCGGATGATGCGCTCCGAGGGCACCGCCGCGCTTGGTTCGCGTACAATGGGCGTCAGGGTGCCGTCGTAATCAAACATGAACAAGCGCTTCGTTGCAGAGCGGTAGCGAGACAGCAGGAGGGCACGATCAAGCAAGGGCGTCGATTTGCTCGAGTTGGTTTCGGCCAGCACAGAGTGCACCTTGCGAACGAATTTGGTGATCCACGACTGCACAGTCTGCGTCGTGACGTGGTTGTAGAGGCTGGTCTGCATCTTGGTGCGCTCCTCGACAGACATGGTCAGTGCCGCGTTGATCTTCTCCGCCACGCCCGTGATATCCCAGGGGTTGATGTGGATTGCATCGCGGAGACTACCCGCTGTTCCACTAAACTCGGACAGAATAAGAGGGCCGTTGTTGTCCTTTTGGCAAACAATGTACTCGAGACTGGTGGTGTTCATGCCATCGCGCACCGACGTGATGAGGCCAATGTCTGCTGCACGAAGCAGGGCGAAATACTCGGCCTGGTTGAGGTACTGAGGGTAATGCTGCACCGGCGAGAAGCCGAGGCTGCCGTATTCACCATTGATCTTGATGATGAGCTCGTTGACGCGACTGGCATTCTTGTTCTCCGGGTCGTCCTTTTCGGCCTCGACGCTGGTGGGCGAGGTGACCTGGATCAACACCACCTTTTCTCTCCAGTGAGGGTACATTTCCAAGAAGCGCTCAAACGCCTGAAGCTTTTGAGCCACGCCTCTGACACTGTCCAAGCGATCTCGGCCGACGATGATTTTCTTGCCCTCGTACATCTTTAGCACCGCGGCGTGCTTCTCATTGACAGTGTCTGCCCACGCGGTGTTTTCTACCTTGTCGGCATCAATACCAATGGGGAAGACTCCGACCTGTACCCTGGAGCCGTACGCGTCGATGCCAAGGGTGTCAGATGGGAAGCCGAGAATGCGCGTGCAGCAGCTGAGGAAGTGGCGCGAATAGCTGTACGACTGGAATCCCACCAGATTTGCGCCAAGGATGCCCTCGAGCACCTCCTTGCGACGAGGCAGGCATCGAAGAAATTCGCTGCTGGGAAACGGCGAGTGCAGGAAGAAGGAGATGTACATCTTTGGGGCACGCTGGCGTAGCATGCTAGGCAAAAGCATGAGATAGTAGTCGTGAACGATGACCACATCGCCAGGCTTGTAGATTTCAATAATCTTGTTGGCGAACTTTTGGTTCATGCGGTAGTAGTCGGCCCACTGGGCGCGCTCCTTGCGGCCATCTGTCGGCTCGTGCTGCTTGTAATGGAAGAGAGTGTAGAGGTCATGCTCAGCATAGCGCCTCCAGCGAGCCTGGTCTTTGAGCATGATGCCATCGTCGGTGGCCTCGCTCTCGTCGGCAAGCCAGACAGGCACCGTGCGAATGGTTTTGCTGTGGGCCAGCTGCTGCTCCAGCCGCGTCTGGTCTCCCTTAGGTACCCAGAGTCCATCGACTGGGGGAGGTGTGGGCAATCGCGTGGTGGCATCGATCGGGACGGGAGCCGACAGCGAACTCACGGCTGTGACAGTGGTAGCCGCAGCTGAAGGCGTATCTGGGGGAGAGAGCGGGTCGTCGTCAGGGTGTCCAATCTCGCCTGTCCAGGCGACGACTGTATGATTCCATGGCGTCGCATCGGACGACAGATAGGCAAAGGAGTCGATGAGGGCCGACTGACCACGGCGGGGCTTCAGATCCTGCATTGCGAAGCGAGTCAATATCAAACATGCTCACAGTTGGGCGATGGGAGGAGAAAATATCCAATCGGAAGAAAAAAGGGACAAGAGGCCAAGAGGAGCCAAGAGTCGGGAAAGCTCGCTGGCGTCGGCGTCAAAAAAAACCATGCGTTTTGCGCAGCAGAGCTTCACATCCCTGTGCTTGCTTCTTCCTCGAAGCCGCAAAGTCAACCTCGAAATGCACTCACCCAGGCGCCGCCCTTGTGGTATGTCACAGCATGCGGGATGTTGAAGGTCGCGGAGATGATGTTGCCAGTCAGAGAGAGCTCGGGGTTGGCAGCGCGAATCTCTGAGAGAGACTCACGGCGCGCCATTGTGCCGTTGCGCGCAAAGATGGACGATGGTTCTGGTGGTTTCGTAGAGCTTCAATGTCTCGAGGAAGTCTGGAGGAGGGGGAGGGGTACAAAGTCAGCTGCTGGCAAACAGGCGGAAGTGGGCGTTGGGTGGCAGGTAACTTACTTTGGTACTAAACGCTTTTGATACTTGGTGCGGAATCCTCAATGCGATGGCGGGGTGCTGTTACTGGAAGGGCAGAGCAACAGCTCAGCTCTCGTAGTACCGAGTTGCCTTGGCCCGTCCGAGATGTTCGCGCTGAAGAAAAGGGAGGCTGTAGGAGCCAAAGGGATGCTCGCTGAGAGGGACCTGGAGCTTATCGGCGCAAGGCACTCCGTCCTCCGTGCTTGGTATCGATACGTGAAGGGTTCAAAATTCAAATCGCTTCGCTGCTGGAGATGTGTGCGAGGTGCAGGGAGAAGAGAGCAAGAGGGAACCCGTTGACACTTGGACGATAAAAGGTGTGGCTTAATAGTGATACTAGTAGTACCTCGTGCTCTGGGGGCGTCGCAACGTTATCTCCTTTCCATCAATTCCCTTGAGCTCGAGTCCATGACCTGTGACTTGTGCCGTCGCCCTATCGGGAGCTCCAGCAGCGGGTCGTGGCCCCTTGTCAGCCGTGGCTCGTTCGAAGCTTGTTCTACAGCTTTCTGCGAACCGGGGCGACAATAACATTGCAGAGGGGCATTTACCACTGCAAAGAACAAGGATACAGTACTACCTACCTAGTAGGCAGGTGTTGTGTAGGTAGTGTATTGTATTCAATACAAGCCATGTGTATCCTACCTACTGTAGCACTTGTGTTGCGCGTACAAGGAGAGGGCCAAGCTCTACCTAATCTATTAATGGCACACGGTGCAACGCTGTCGAGATTCTCACAACCTCAGCCCGCACGCAACCGTTCAAACGCCTTGACACCCAACCAGATGCCACTCTCTTCACCACGTCCGTCCATAAATTCACTCAAAGAGGGGGTTTCCAACAAGGCTGTTCATAAAGACCTCTCGGGCCGAATGAAGATCTGGGCATTGCTTTGAATGTGCTTCTTTGTCTGTCTACGAAAACCCGTCGAACACGTCGGTGTGCGCTGACAACTCTACTGTGGCCCTCAACCCGTATGACTTTCCTCGACTACAGAAGAAGCCCTGTGCTGTTTGGGCCGACGACGGACTCTATGACCTCTAGAAAGCTAACAAGTGCTAGTAGTAGTAATAAAACGAAGCTGGCCAGCAACCTGGGCAGTGGAGAAGCACTAAGGCAGTTCCAGCACAAGCCTCGGAAAACGAAATATGGCGAATGGGGCCGAATGGTTCATGGCAGCTCACCAAGCAAAAGGCACGCCCAGAATACGGAGGAGCACCCACGACTCCATGCAATAGCGGGGCTGTGGTTGGATCCAGCGGAGATTCTCCGTACGGAGTAGCAGTAGCTCGGCGGGGGAGCGACCATTGCTTTCTTCCCCCAGGCCGATGAAGGCCACCCCTTTTTTTGCAGCTGGCCAGGAAAAAGGAGCTCGTTCAGGAGAAGGCAGCTTGTGCTTGCGCGTGTAAACTGTGCCTGAGATGGCCGGCGGTGAATGAGTAAATGTATCCGCAGCATGTGACTCCCATGATGGTAATAATCTCATTTCTCTGGTTAATTTCAGCTCGTGTGTTGCTCGTATGGCTGCCAACTTTCAAGGCTGAAATACTTGCAGGTGGGCTCAGGCACGGAGTAACTGTTGGATGCAACGCAACACACACACACACACATGGACAGATTACACCGGCTCAACACGGTGTCAATTTGGACAAGAAAAGAAAACCCGAGTAAGCTACAGAGTAGTTACCTGGGCTTACACTGAGTTGGAAGCGTTTCATTCATGGCTGCCTGTCACCGATCCCGTCCCTGACAGCCATGCCGCTAAAATACCCACAGCTGTGCGTGGAAGCATGTTGCTAATGATGCAGAGAGGCTCCGGTGCAAAAAGTCGGAGCACAACGTCCTGTCAGATACACGCATGTGCACATTGAGGCCATCACAACGATTTTGACTGCCTGTGTGCTTGATTAAATTCAAATCTCTCTGACGCGGCAACTCGATGGTCTGGACCAAGCAACAGCTTGCGCGCTCGTACTGAATCTGCTGTACACTGTACAGTACTCGTGCAGACACAAAATGCCCGTGGCAAGATGGATGGAGCATTTTTCACGTGCTTTTCTGAAGCGCGCATCCAATATTACCCACTTCACCCGACAGAGATGTGGATGCGAGTGACTTTTTTTCCAGCCAGAGAGAATGAAGCTAGGGGGGAAAAAATGTCGCGCGTCACGACAGCCGTTGATCGGCTCGCACAGAAGCCGATCTGCGAGTAGTGTAGTCAAAATCGTTGACAGCGATACTGTTCCCTTCCGAAACGACACTAGTATGACCAGCACGTTGCAGGTTTGTATGGCCACTAGTTACGTCAAGCTTACGCGTGGATTTTGCAACGTCTTTTCAACTGGTGCTGCTGCTTTGCTATTGAAACCGAAGATGTGCTGTGATTACCACGGACAAGCGAAAACCATTACATTGTAGGAAAACGTAAGAGAAACTGCTTGTTGCCTCTCCTGTTGTACCAGTAAAAAAATGGTCTCTCATAGATGAAGGCGTTTCTGTCACATTTGGGTCCATTTCGTGGGTTGATTTTGGTAGTAAGCGTAGATCCAGAAGTAAAAGCACCAACTGTAACAGCTCTGTCAACTACAGGCCCGTAAATACCGGAAAAACTCACCAAATGGATGATATAGGTGAATGAAAAATAAAAGAGCTGCACATTTTCCCGAGAATGAATCAGAACCCTACATCAATGTCAAACAAAATGCCAAAATGCCACAATGCACGTCTCGTCAACATGGCCTACCCTGTACCAGATGGCAAATCATGGCACATCACGTGATCTCATGCCTCATCCCCCCCCCCAATCTTCCTCTCGCTTGCCTCTCGGTATCGGCGTCACCTCGCTTCAACAACCCACAACATCCGGGAATCCGCCGACAATCAGCCATCGCGACAACAGCCTCGCTCGTCGTTTTCGCCATGTCGGCATCTCCCCCACCGTCGCCGTCGCAGCACGCCACAGCCCACGCCTACGCCAGCAATGGGCTGGAGATCCTGCAGGCTGCCAGCGATGCTGCTCAGGCCATCCAGAATCACCATCCTCTGCAGAATGCCGCTGCCGAAGCCGTCGCCCAGTCCCATGCCGTCGGCGTGCCCATCGCGCCCGCGCCCGAGCTGGCGCCGGGACAGCTTCAGCAGCATCTCGTGGCCGGGCCGGGAGGCGTCATGCGCGATCCCACCATCAACCCCAAGCTGACGCGACTCCGGCGCGCCTGTGACATGTGCAGCATGCGCAAGGTCAAGTGCGACGACTCTAACATGCCTTGTCGCCCTTGCCGCGAGCTGGGCGTCGACTGTACCTTCAATCGCGAGACCAAGCGGCGCGGACCGCCCAACAAGCATGCCGAAGCGGCCAAGGCGGCCAAGAGAGCTCGCATCGATCCGACTGTTGCCCCTCCTGGCTTCCCCTCGTCTCCATCGCCTCAAAACGCTGCCAAGACGCTCATGACCATATCGACCGATGGTGTCCTGGATGCAGAGTCCATTGCGCCCATGCCTGTGTTGGAGCTCCTGGTGGATGATTTCTTCACATACATCCATCCGCTCGCGCCGTTTCCCCACGAGCCCACCTTTCGGCAATCCTTTGCGAATAGAGAGGATCGATTGAAGCCCGAGTTCCTGGGATTGCTGGCCAGCATGATTGGTACTTTGGTCGCATCGTTTCCGCGCAGTGCGAGAGAGCATCTCAAGGCGCAGCACAGCACGCACTTGTTCCCCAAGGCCATTGTCATGATTGAAAAATGTCGTGACATTGCCCTTCTTACGCGTGGGAGCAGATGGGTTTTGAAGCAACCCAAAACGCTGGACGACGCTGCCACCAGCTATTTTCTTGGGCTGGCTTCCGGCTACACCTTGCAGTGGAATGCATCTCGCCACTTCATGGCCGAAACTTTGACTCTGCTCAAAGAACTCGGCTTTAGCAGGCCCAAGCACCCCGGAGAACTGCCCACCTTTGGGAGTGACAGCTTTGCTCCTGATTCGATGCCGTTCAATCACGTCAAGGACCAGATTGGCAAGCGTATCTTTTGGTGCCTGCTGCTAGGCGTTCGGTAAGGCTTCCTTCTTGCTCATGCCCATCTCTCCTTGTCCATTGACCGCCCGCTAACTTCATCTATAGCTCGTTCTCGCAGCTCGGCGGCATCCCATCACCGATACTCGTTATTCGCCCCATCAACCCCCAGTCTTCCCTATCCCGCATATCCCGAGAATGTGGATGACATTTGCGTTCTTGCAAACGAAATCATTCACCAAGCAGAGGGTAGTGTGACGCTTCTTACTGGATTTCGGTTCGGTATTGACATTTACACAACCATGAATGGCGTCGTCAGCCTGGAGCTGGCGTACGGCATGAGCACTCTGCCTTGGGCAGACCAAAGACTCCTCCTCAGGGATGGTCTTTTGGCTGCTAAAAGCATCATTGATAATCTACCACCAGAGCTCCAGCTGGGCAATTCCGGAGACGAAACGAATCCTCTAGCCGGCATGGAGGATTCCGGCCTGCAGTACGTGCCACCAGTGTGGCCCAACACGCAGCCGCCGCATGATGTGCGCAACATCATCAAAACGCAACCTACGAGGCGCCGGCAGCTTCAGTACGAGATACAAAAGGCAAACATTTTTGTATCGCAACTGGCTACAAGATCATATTTCGTCGAGCTGTACTTCAACCTGAGGGATGTCCATCTGAGCGAGCAGCAACAAACTCTCGAGGTCGAAGGTACAAGTGAAGAGGAGAAGGCCATTCAACAAGATGACAAGGAGATTTTGGAATTCATGTCTGCTGAGCGAGAAATCATTGTTCAAAACCTCCTGACGGTGCTGGGATCCATCTCGCAGCGAAATCTCGAACCTAATGGAGGTTCCCTCATCAACAAGATTCGTCAGGTTGCGTCCACGCTCCTAAACGACGCCCCCGAAAGGAAGGGCCCGTTTGCCATCAAGTCAGAAGAGGCTCTGTCTCAGCTCCTTGAGGTCCTAGTGAAGCTCGAAAAGACAGGTCCCGTCGGAGAGACCCGTGCACCCGACCCGCTTCAGATGACAGCGGAAGATGAGGAAGAAGAGCTGCGGCACTGGGCCGACTTGAGGGAATACCAGCTACGTTTCGCGGCAAATGGAGGCTTTGCTGGAGAGTTGTAAGGTGTGTTCCCGGCCAAAAATAGGGAGGTTTTTTTTCTCTTCTGCTTCACGTCGTTCCTCTATGTGAACTCGGTCGGGTGGTATTAATGAGACACCCACCAACAGATCACATACTTGGCAGATTATGAAGCAATCATGTATTACTGTTAACCCTTGGAGCTGAGTAACAGTTTGTTTGGAACGCAAATCAAAACACGGTTGTGGCTGGTAGAAATAAGATTGCGTCGGTAGTCCACTCTTGCAAGAGACTGCCCGGGTGTGCAAAAGAATACTCCCCCCCTTAAAGCTTCTGAACACCATAGTCGAATAGGTAGCATGAGGCATAAAAGCAGAAGCAAAGGGGCACTAATAAAGAGCAAAATAGATAGGAAAAATATAAAAAGAAATATATAACAGCCGGTGTTTACTAATAGTTACTTACTTAACTACTAATCTATTAGTTAAAGGCTTATTTATAAAGGAGTAGATAGAGAACCTATTTTAATTATAAAATATACTTAAACTTTTACTAATTTAGCGCTTTTATTATATACTAAGGCTAGGTATTATTTTTTATAAAATAAATAAGCCTTTTTTACTTTATTATTATTTTATTTAGTATTTAATATTAAAGAGTAATAAATAAACTATTTATCTTTTTTTATTTTCTTTTTTATATTAATTATTAAAAAGTAAGTAAAAGTAAGTTAATATTATATTACCTTTTTTATATTATTATTTATGTTTAATAAAAAGTT